>CM040245.1:30075977-30375998 GCA_022545495.1 Chrysanthemum lavandulifolium | reverse complement strand
TTGATAATAATGAAGGTATTAATCACAAATAAAAGATAATAGAATATATGGAAAACTTACAAAGAACACCAAACCAATGAATACCATCTTAAACCGATCTCGTCTCATCTGCCCCATGTGTGTTATCCCCTCATTTTGCAACTTTAAGTTATAGCAATGAATACGCAATCGCTCAAAAGACTCCCTAGGACAACCGCTCAACAACTGTGAATGCAATGTTTTTCCCACCCCAAGCTCGGTAGTAAGAAATGTCTACTTTCCAATCAACATTAAAATCTTTTTATATGTCCGCACCCGTATATACCCGTTTGTAATTCCTCAATTTATCAATTAGTAGGTGACCCACTAATTTTCGGGTAGCATTTCGATGATTAGGATGAATTTTTGTTCTGGAACATGTATGACAGTCGTTAATGGAAGTAACATAGAAGTATCGGCTAACAACACTTTTTCGTGCGTTAATGTACCAGTTACAACTTTCTACAAAACAAGCTACACCAACCTTTTCTTACATGAGTTAGTAACTTTATACTCAAACATATCAACCAACGCTTTTATTCCTATTGCATAAATGCATCCTTGCTTATCATCAAACCGACTACCCACCTTTAATTTAGATACTACCGTGTTTATGGTTACTTAGCTTTTTAATTATGGGATTAGCTGAAGTGGGTGGATCAGGGATATTTAGAAATGTGGTTTTCCGCCAACCAGGATGCACATCTACATTAACGCTTGCACCGCACCCTCCTTATTATGATCTTCAACTTTTGGTGTTTGAAAATCGATTCTTGAGGCAACAAAGGAACATTAAGATCAATATCAAGAGTCTTAGAAGTAGGCGGCTTTACCTCACAAGATTTCTCGATAAGTTTGATGTATAGCGTCGGATCAAGTTCTCGCTTACAAAGATATTTCATGAACGAAGAAAGAAACATCATCATCGTCACTCACATGAATTTTGGTTGAATCGGACATGTATAAACCGATGATCTTATCTTTAACTCGATATTTGTTAGTGAGATAGTAATCACCGTAGGTAGGTGATGTTAACTCGAAGTAAAACTCCACGAATTGATGTCTCAAAATCCAAATAAAGTTTGAATTTTGGGGATTAGCCAAGTCATTTTTCCGGGATTTGTATTCGGGATTTGTGTTCACTGTTCTGGGTTTGTACGAAACAATAAGGGAACCAAAATAAAATTCGCTGAAAATAGGACCTTTTAGTCGCTCAATATAAAACTCGCTAAACATTTTCCCTCCGCAATATTCATTACCCGCTCATTCACAAAGTATATTTCCCGCCAAATTAGATGTGACTCTACTATAAAAGCGTCGAGTTTACTCATTGGGTAAATAAAACAATGGCTCCCTCCTCTGCCTCTACCTCCAGATCCAATCGAAAGCCATTGGAATACTACATCAATGCTACACACTGCGAATGTCCAAAACCATTACCGGTGGAAGTACAAACCTCTTGGACCCGGACTCATCCCGGTAGAAGATTCAAGGCCCGTCAATTTATGTATTATTATTATGCATTATACTTATTTTACTTGTTAGTTGAATATGAATTTAACAAATTTTTATTTTAGGACAAAAGATCAAATGTAATTCTATGGGTTCCTAGACCCTAACTACCAACCGAGTATTACAAAGATTTGTTTTACAAGGAACATGAGGAAAAGAAACATTTAATGAAGACGAGAAAGAGTTCGATCTCTGGATGAAGTTATTGAGGTTTCAAACAATGATATCATGAAAATGTTGTATGAGTTGACTTTTATCAAGTCAAGAGTGCAAGTTCATGACAAAGTTGTGTTGGTTTTCAGTTTGATTGTTCTCTTGGTCTTTGTCAGAGTTTGGTTATGGTAATCTGCTTACCAATAAGTGTCATGTAATATGTATGTTATAGTCTTTTAGCAATAAGATTGTATGTAGTCGTTTTTCAAATCAAATGGATGTTTGTAAAAACAAACGTTTTAGCACTTTACACAACATGTTTGTTGCAAATCAACGAGATCACAACACGTATATGAAACTAGGCATAAACAAAGCTCGCATGGGTGTTAGGAATATACCAAGTCAGCTACAGACATATGCATAAGAAGTTGTCTTTTGATGTCCTTCACGGACATCCGGTTTGTGGTTACATTTGGTTGAACAACAAAAGTCTAAAACCACATACAAGCCATACCGACAGTATGAAATGCATCTTTATTCATCACTTGTATGAACAACCACCTTATACTTCCAAAAGTACTCCACCATATGCTCTCACGCCAAAGCAACTTCAAGAGGGTCATCAACCTTCATACTTAAGTTGTTACCCGGCTGTGCAAAAAATACATACCCAAACTCCACAATCACCGTATGCATTGGCTTGTATAGGGACATCATCCATGACTCGAAATGTGATCTTATAATCGTAAATGATATTGAGTTAGCTTGAAGAACTTTACACAAGTTTAGATACTTGTGGTAGCTTTCTCTCAAAAGTGACCCTCCATTTTAAATTCTTTTCTCTCTCGTCTCGTGTTCGCGCACCTAGTGTGTCATAAATTGTTATAACTCCGTGCAATTTCCAACTCGGCGAGAAACCAAAGGCACTTCTGCACGCTCACGAGAAAGTATACCTAAATGTGATCAAATAATCCTTGTCATAATTCATCACATTTGAGCATGTATATATTTACCCAAATATCTAGAAGAAAGTATGGTCTCTATATACAAACCTTCTCGACACTAGACCATGGCAATGGATAGCGTTTACCGGGGCGTAGTAGGCACGCATAGACCCTTCAAGGATAGAGGAAGAGAAAATGGTCCACCATAGCCCAATCGGCATTGCCCGCCCGAATCGCCACATTAGATCAACCCGAGATCCGATCTTGCAAATTTTTTTATAAGCAAAATACCGGTAAACTAAATCAAACAAAAATAATTAAATTTTTTATGGAAATTAAATATCTCATAGGTACCTCATCTCCAAGCCATCCTTTTTTATTGCCTCTTCCATAACCCAACAAAGCCAACCAAAATTTTCGATGAACAACGACGTCGCCAAGACCCCAAGGAAAGCTATGCGATGACTTCAAATCTTTTTTTATAAAGGTAGCCATACATGCCGGTTTAGTAATCTTGTTGATATCGCAACCTTCATGACGTGACAGATCCTGAATAAAGTTAAAAACAAGATTAATGTATATGTCTTTAAGATGTCTGTTTGTAAATGTACTTCTTCTATACCTCTACCCATGTTTCCAACTGATTATCTTCGCCAGGTGGTGGATTAATATCTTTTCTCGCCTTTTGGAATGGCGTTTAAAACTGTGGAGTCGTGGGAGGAGATTCACGATGGCTCCTGCAAACACTTGCCCACCGCTTTGTCCTTTTGACTCATCATCTTGTTTCAAAACAGAGTACTCTCTTGGGTAACTTTGGCATCACTCTCTTTGGTAACTTTGGCCTTTCTAGTTTTCTTTAATGCTACGGCATTATAAGGTGACTGTCTGAACTTACTTGCATTTCTCTTCCTTTTACCCCGCATGAAAACACATTGAAATAACATCAAACTTTGAAGTACATGGGGTAAGTTTAATATATAATGTAGTCAGTACTTCGTGTCAGGAGGCAAGGCTTAATTGGCTTGTCCGTCGAATTATGAATCATCGTCTGCCTTGCCTTCACAAAGATCATTATCAATTTTGTCTATTACCGCTTGGTTGACAACCGATTTGCAACCGTAACTCAACCCCGCTTTCTTTCTCCTTAACGCTGGCATCAACATTGTATGCTTCATTATGAATAACCGATTCCAAGATGATTCATATGCTCATACCCCATCCCCGCCATTTGTGACATCGCTTCTTACTTCTCGACCTTCATGAGAATCTATAAGGTTATTTTGATTACCTTGAACCACCTCTATAGATTTCTCACCACCATTTAACATCGCTCACGATCACGAGAGTGTTCATCAATAGCATTGCAATCAAGAATGACATTTTCATTAACTTGAACACCCTCTATAGATTTATCATCCACATTTAAAACTACTTGACCTACTTTCTCACGATCATGAGAGTGTTGATCGCCAAATTGCAATCAACAATGGTATTTTCATTACCGTGAACGCCTTTCTGGACTTATCATCAACATTAAACAAACCTTCATGAGCATGTATTTCATGTGCTTGAACCGCCTCTCGTGTTTATCAAGACCAGATTTATCATCAACCTCAATCGGTGTTTCGCCATCTTCCTTTTTTTCAAAGAAGATTTTGTTCATCTATCCCAACTGCTTGTCCTCAACTTCCAAAATCCATAAACAGAGAAATCATCTTCTAGCTCCACCTGCTCATCTAGTCTGCAATTGCTTCCCAGAATTATACAAGAATAACACATCTATATGGATGACCAAATATAGCAAACATGTATAGATAGTGTGGAATTTATATATACGCATTTCAACAACCGATTGAGAAAATGTTTCATTCAAATTAGGTAAATTCAAATGATCGATCATGATCCTGAATGTGATCATCTAACGGCAATGGTCCGTCGTGAAGACAATATTCCACAAGTCGTGACATAGTTGATGGAAAAGCGGCGGGTCTATATAAGTAAGACCAACTTGTTCGCTTTCGTGATTTACACAACTCGATTTGTCGCATTCAGAGTTAACCAAACTAATTTAGGCATGTAACAAAAAAACAATAAAATAAAAAAAGTACTACTAAAAGGAACATAACCTTATTATAATCAGCCGAATGAACATCACTAGAATGAAGATCAAACAAACTAGGACTACCATTCCAGTTTTCATTATGAATTGGACTTGATGTTTGAATTTCCATGGCATTTTGGCCAAAACAAGCCTCCTCCGATTTGCCGTGCGTATGAGTTGAAGTCTGAAATTTAAAATATACAATCAATTATACTACTAAAGAAACCTGCTAGCAGTGGATTCAAAACCACTAGCAGTGGTTTGATAGACACTAGCAGTGGTTTGATAGACACTAGCAGTGGTTTGATACACACTAGCAGTGGATACATCAAATTTACAAAAACAGCCCCTCAAGTGATACATTAAAGGAACCTGCTAGCAGTGGATTGAAAACCGCTAGCAGGGGTTTCATAGACCCTAGCAGTGGATACATCAAATTTACAAAACAACTCCAGGGAGGAATGAAAATCACGTGTGTGTACATTTACAACAAAGCCTCATTATACTTACGACTTACGAGTTGTTAAAAGAAGTTGTAATATCGTGTCTCATTTTCTAATTCAAAGTTCTTACGAAACATATATCCTAAAATGAATGTAAAGACCATGTTCACCTTTGGACGTTGTATCTTTAGAGCTTCCTCAACAACGGCAAGTCTAGTTTTAATATCATTAAGGACTCCACATTAATGTCTAGCTTGATCGGGTTGTATCTTTATTGGCTCGGGGTTGTATGTTTAGAGCTTCCTCTACAACGCAAGTCTATTGTTAATACCGTCAACCTCGGCATGTATGTCTAGCTGATTGGAACTTTGACCTTTATCAGTTACTGGCACATCATTATTGACTATAGCCACCTCTTTATCACCTAACGCCACATCTGTATCATATATCACCACCTCTTTATGCACCTACAAAGCAAGATCAAAACAGAATGTGCAATGGTCAATTGTCAACGTGAATACAACCATGGTTTGCACAAATGGGCCAACTTACCTCATTAGTGGGATCATCGGCAGGTAATTGATCTTGTAGACTATCCAACTGGCTCAAATACGCTTTACTTGGTGCAAACCATGGTTGTAACATTTCCGCATTTGTTGGAAGAAGATCCAAGACTGGAATAGAACGCTAGTAAACAAACAATTATAAAGTTAAAAACAAATATAACGAAGTCGTAACTTATTTGACAAATACAAACAAATGGAAATGCTTACAGGACCAAAAAGTTTGCCATAATGGCGTTTGGCAAATGTTTTACCCTTTGACCAACATGACATAACGTGGTATCTTTGATTGGTCTTTGTTCCACCATTCGATGCTAGTGGGATAACTCTCAAGAATCCATATCTAAAATAATCGAAAAGAATAAAACCATTGTATGAACGCTAGTAAACAAAACCGATATGTTCATAAATGTATACATCTCTAACCTTAAAAGCCAAGAAAAGCCGTAAATATTATATGTTGCAATTGTAGAAGGGTTTTCTTGCAATTTCTCTTTGCAAATGAGCATTGTAATGCCGGGTACCAAATTGGCTAAATTTTGTAAAACGGGTCCACAAGAACTCTCCCCAAGGATATGCATTCCATGCCCCAAAATCCTCAACTAATTGCAACAAATGATCATCAACAATGTACCAAGGTCCACGACCTATGAACACGACCTCAGCGACTAGCAACAGACATACCCTTACAAAGATCCTCACCGATAACTTTGAAAATTCCGTGTCATTCCCAAACAAATCTAAAAGCTCAATGCCTTTTACGCTTACCTTTCTTATTAATTGTTTTCGGGAAAGACACGCAAAGCAAAAGGACTTGATCAATTTGTACATGGGAGGCAAATGACCAAACGAAATCCAGTCATCAATAGAAACTGCTCCCGACCGAATTTCAATACATTGTTCCCAATTTTGTATAAAATGGGGACAAGAATCAAGAAGTTTGTCGATAATTACACAGTGTTGTAAAACGAAATTAACAATATGATTGCCTTTACCTAGGTCGAGAATATCTAACCATGGCCCAAAATGGTTGCTTCGAAAAACCTCATTCGATCCGGATTGCTTAACAATTTAGACTTAATTTATGAAAACAACTTAACCTTGGAACGAACCGTTAATTTAGCATCAAAATATTGGGGAATGTAAGCCATTTTGGAGTTTATTTGATGAATAATTAGGATTGATTTAGGGTTTCACAATTTTGAATTGTGTTTTGTGTAGTAGTGTTAGTGTGAGTGTTAGTGTGTGTGTTTGTATTTGGGTAAAAATTTGAAAACAGGTAAAAAAATGTTTCAAAATAATGTTAAACAATTACTTTAGGTACAAAAAAGTACATAAATTAAGTCGCTTATATTGATTCGCTTAAGTCGCTCAACCTCGGAAGGAACTAAATGTATAAAAATAATTTTGTAACTTTGACTTTTTACTAAAGGACAAAAAAAATTTCGCAAGATTCTAAACAAAGTCGCCTAGATTCGTCATCAGAAAATCGAATGTAAAAGTTTAAAAATGATTGGGTACACAAACTTGAAGGACACTTGTCAAGTTTATATAAAAAGTAGAAAAGTCGCAAGTCTCAAAGTCTATTTTGGAAATACCCAAACTTTTTTCCTAAAAAGTGATGACACCTTGAGCAAAAGATGCATTCTCATAATTTCCCCTTATTTTTATTTGGTTGGCACTGGTACATACTACTACATCATTTTGATTTGCTTTTATAGACCAACTTGCATGGCTATATTACAATGTGAAAAACTAGAAAGCTTATAATTCAAAGATTGCATGAGATTTCCTATACCGACACTACAACATGCATTTACCACATGCTAGTTGACTTACTATGTAGATAGAGAAGTTCCAGTTTTCTTTAGTAACAAAACATGTCCAAAAGTCTTCCCAACTATTCCTTTCTCATATTTAATAGTAGGGCTTGTCTCCAAAAACCTTTTCATTTTCTTTTTGTGGCAATAAACACATTAGTTTACAGTTCTGAGTGCACTGTGCCAGGCACTCTCAGATATAATAAAACAATTGAAACATATACAGTATAATTTATAGCATTATTTGATCCCCCGATTATTTGATTCAAATATTAGGTCCCCTCATTATTTGATTCGAAGGCGTAAGAGATATAATTTACTCGATCTTCATCCAATTAATGAGGCGCAGCTCTTTTTGAGTGTTTTTATTTGGATAAGGCCGGATATCAGGTTAGGGTTAAATATATATGAAGTTGGCGTTGTCTTTGGTAGCGGTGTGTAGTTTTTGAGGTTGTCTTATCTACCGTAGGGGTGTTCGTGAAAGTTTTGTTGCTCTTCGGTTTGGTTCATCCGTTGGTGTTTGATATTACCTTTAATTACCTTCGTCTCACAAGTTTTAATAAATTCTCTTTGCTGTCAAAATTATATCTTCTTTAATAGAGAGACAGATTAAGTACCAACAAAGTCAACCCGAGGAGACTATCATCGTACCATGCTCCTACTATCATCGATAGTTTCTTTACATTAGGCGCGCAGTTCAGGAAAAGAAAGAAGGTGCATATATTGCTGGAGGAAAATGAAAATTTTGTCAGAAAAAAATGTCATTTTGGACGAAAGAAACAAGCAATGGAAACTTATACTAACCTTTGGGTGGAAGATTCTGAATTCAAGAACAAGAAGGTAAAGGATACAAGAAGATATCTGTTGAAACAAATTATTTTCTATTCCTGAATATCCCATACCAATAGAAAGCGTTTGAAGCCTTGGATTATTGTTTAGTTTTAAAGTTGTTTCAATACCCAAGTACAGAAACAAGCAAGGTTTGTTTCACTTATCTCAATCGATTCAAGTTTATTACAGAATTTTATCTCGAGTATAGTTACCGCAAAGGTTGGTCCACTTATCTTAACATTCACCGTGTGGCCTGAGTTATATATGTAAAAATGTACAAGAACTCGACAACTTGTAAGAATTTTTCCGATAGCTTCATCACTTACATTAACATACTTAAATATAAGAGATTTAAGAAGATTTATCTCCGTCACTTTTGCAGAAGGCATTTGGGGAACATTCAAAGATTTTCTCTTTAATGACCGCGGTTTTGTATCCAGGAATTTATGGGGAAAACAAAGTTTCTCAAAGAATTGCTGAAACTCTCTTCATTCTCCATTAAGTTCAATTCCAGCTTTTGGACCTTTTTCAACATAGCGAACTCGATCCATTTAGTTAACGCGTCCTTATAATGTTTGTCTAAATCGTAGCATATTTTAAACTCTTCAAGAATTCCACTCTTTTGGTGCAACATCACACGGTTAATCCAACGGATATACCGGTTCCTCTCTTGATTACGCAGACTTGGTTGTGCTACTATCTTAAGCATTCTTTCATAGTCTTCAAACTCTAAACGAACACTTCTACACCACATGTACCTCCAACTTGTTGAAAGCAGGCTGGTTACACCTACATCCATAAGAGGCAACAATGACAAGATAGAAACAAGAATATCATCCGGCATTCTGCTCAGAAAATCATCAGGATTGTAATCATGCTGATCGCCCTTCATATACAAAAAACAACACAAGAAGATATCAGCTTTAATAATATATACATGATACAAAAAAAAAGTCAAATCCATCCACATCATTTCAATTGATTTTTTTTATATAAAAAAACACTTTCACAAGAAAAAAAAATCATAGATTGAAAAAAAAAAAAAACAATAAAAAAAACTTTAACAATTGATTAAGCTCAAATTGGCACTAGGATTTTGCTTATGATGTGCTTTTGTTTTGTTATTTAAAGAAGCCTCAATGCTATTGTTTTGTTATTTAAAAATGCTATGCTACCTCATTAGGAAGATAATTATTACACTAAAAAAACCTGACATACAAAAACTGTAACATTTGTATAAATTTGATTACTAATCGTTAAATTACTTGGACAATAATTCTCACAAGAAATAATCATAACATAAAAAAATAACCACAGGTTATCTATCACAAATAACTAGGGAAAAAGAAACAGATTGGATGAATGACTAAGACAAGTATTCAGTTTACGAAAAACAGATGCTAAATCAATTCACATATAAATCCCTTAAAAACATAAGCAATTGTATCAAAAATCAAGATCGACTGAATCAAAAAGATAAAAACATAATCAGTTCATAGCATTTATAGGAAACTACCACCTGCTTGTTTCGAGCCAGACATCTCGCGCAATGCAGGTTCGGTTCCTTGCACGAGACATTGATTGCTGTGACATTGATGTATCAGTGTCATTATCCTGCGGCTCATAAGAACAAGAGAAAATTAGTGAATTTATGCAGTGTGTATGAGCAACATTGTTATCTACACATAAACCCATTGTTACCCCAAAAGTTGAATAGCATTAGTTAGCAACCTTGGAGAATCTAACTTATATACAAGATATTTTGGATGTTTAAATAATTTCTACTACTAATCCTCACCTATTATTGAACAAGTGTTTCAAATATATACTAGGCAAATAGGTAAAAAAAAAACTAAATGCATATTATATGGAACTGGAAGAGCTCTTCCTACCTTCTTTAGAAACTTTCTGGGCCATGGGTGAGTACTTTCTGCATGTATCTTCATTTCGGATATGTGTCGAGATTGAGAATTATCATCATCAACATCTATGGTCAATGACAACATCCTACCCTTTAAGAATATCACTCAGGAATGGGGTTAAACATAACTTATTTAATATGTTAGAGTGCAAAACCTTAAGCAAATGATTTACAATATATATAGTGACCGTTACCCAACGGTTATATTTTAAATCTTGGAAGTTTGAAATGGAAAAATGATCGTTGGAAAACGGTTACTTTTTGTCATAAATGTATTTTTCAGATATTTGAGTATCAAGTATAACTTACCAATTATAAAATGTATATCGTAGATTTTTTTTTGGGTAAAGGGTTTTCCCGGCATAACTCAACACAGGCATCATCAGCCACGGAACACACACCCTCAACGAGAAACCAACCTATCTTCCTAATAGTGCAATGATAGGACCAAGAAGCCCCATCTTGCATGACTCTCTATTCCTAATATCTTGCACTACCATACCAAGCTCATTTACCCTCCTCATCAAGGAAACGTACTTTATGAAACAGATATCAATCAATAAGACCACTGCTGAATAGCCAAAATAGATCCCACCCAAGGCCAATCTATTATAGAACTACCATCACAGTCCTAAATTGATTAAATGTGATCAAGGTACAAGGCCATCTTGATGAAATGAGCTTATATGGATCAGTATTTTATAGTTGGAATACTGATATAAAGGTTATAAACCTTATATACTAGTGCAGAGTTCATCATGACACTGTCCATCTGCCTGTTAATACCATATCCAAACACCTCTTTAAACAGCATGGCATTTGATCCAACCATACACATTACAGTACAACCACATAGCAAACCACACCAATCACCCTTAATTCCATTCAATCATTTCCCAACCTCCACGCATTTTACATTCCAAATGCTTTCAACTTCCAGAACTGCACTTTTCTTTTTAACTCTTAGAGACATAAGTTTAATCCTGACAGTTTCACTCATGCTGATGACTTGCCCTACTTTTTGTCTAAACCAGTTGATTGAATGTCTGAGGTAGGGCCTTCTTTGCCAAAGTAATGGGGCCCTTCCAATTGTGAAGTTCTTGAACACTTCTTTCACAATTCTTGAACAGTCTCCAATTCCTTTCTTGTCATAAGTAATATATGTTGATTCTATATAACATGACAATCAAATATAAAACACATATACATCAAAGAAAACATGTGGAAGCGTATAGGAACGATTAATGAATAACTAATTAACGTAAACATAAAGTATGCGTACCTTTCTGATTCTAGCCGAACAAGAATCAATTCCACAAAACTAGCAAGTGATGAACCCTAATTAGGGTTTATAGGATTATAAGAATTACCCCTTACCGATTTTGTAATTCAATCCAAGATACCAACAAAAGTATGTTAGTACCACGTTCTTGTACACACGTACTAAATCAAATTAAAGTAATTCTAGTTTTAATCACACGAAACAATTTTGTTTTGGAAAACAAGTGGATCAACACCCTTGGAGTGGTGGTCGATCGATTATAGCAAAACACACACAAACACTTTTAGGTTTTAGCTTATGAGTACAAGAGATGCAAAACCAAGACCCTAAGCCTTGTATATATACTCACCATAACTTGGTGAACAATTTGAGTTTGGGTTGGGTTGGGAAACCCCCTTGGCCGATCGGTTGGTGTGATCCCCAAGGGATTCCGGAACCTTCCCAATCTCTATTTGCAATCTAGGCCTTCTAATTAACATTTAACAATCGTTAGTCCATTACACTTAATTAACTTAACGCCCGTTATATTATTTCGTGTAATTAATAAATAAATATAACATTTTACGTTTAATTATTAACTTTAATTCTCATATGTAAAGCGTGCAATCCCGTGGTCTCGAGTTCGATCCTAACTCACGACTACTAATTTATATCCATAAAACTAACAGCTCCCACTTGGATATATCTTAATAGAGTGATCACAAGGGTTAGATTCTAGCAACACTTCGATGCCTCTAGTACAACTCGAGCAAGGATCCTGGAAAACATTTTAATGATTTCTCATTATTATTATCCTTTTGTTTCTAATACACGTTAAATAAAGATATGGAATTAAGTCATCCTTTATTCAACCATTCTGCTCTTGTTTTAAGTGATGACCAAGATTACCAAATCTTACGAACATATTCGGGAGATTTTGGGTGCGGCCGCACAAACATCTTGTCAACCCTACGAGACTAACCCGCAAACTTTGTAACAGCTCGAAACAACCCTTATGACTACCGATTCACGTATAGCGTTAAGTTGCCCCATGAAATGCACTACATTTATGACACTTATCCGGTATCTCAAGTCGAGGATAACTATTCACAATTTACTTATAACAATATCCACAAAGTAAATTATGTAGTTGGGATAAGTCCTATATTCAATTCATTGAATATAATTTGAAATTGGTATGCATTCTAATCAATATACTTTCAAGTATATTCTACCACATCTCTCAGGTTTGTCTTAGTTTAATGATATTCCCATATCACTAATTGACAACGGACAATTTAGAATAACTTAGTTACTCAAGGATTAAACATGCAAATATAGGACTACAATATTATAAATGAAAATAAACATAATCAAAATTTTATTTCATCAAAATAATAAATGTTTACAATATCCTTTATCCAAATACTAATCACAGTTTGCATGAAACTACTAGCTAAACGAAGTCCAATGCCATTGGCAAGTCCAATAAGCTTTTCTCTAGGTAAAGCCTTAGTGAAAGGATCACTAAGTTGTCATCCGTGTGAACTTTCAATAGATTAATTTCACCTTCGCGAACTTGTTCCCGAACATAGTGATACTCCGTAGAAAATTTCGATGCCCTTCATGACTCCAATTCATTGGCAAATATGATTGCAGCAGAATTGTCACAATACATATCAATAGGTGATTCAATTGAAGGCATAACACCAAGCCACGAAATGAATTTCCTAATCCAAACGACCTCCATTGCGCTATGTATTCGCCTATGTCGCAGACATCACAATCGTGATCCTTCTTGCTCTTCCAGTCAATCGCTCCTCCATTGATGACAAAGACATAACCTATCGAGACTTCATATCATCTTTATCACATCGCCAGACGCATCACGAAACACAGAACACCAAGCTCAGTATATGGATTTCCACCATACACTAAGAACATATCTTCGTATTTCTAAGATACTTCAAAATATGTTTAACAAGAGTCCAATGAAGTTCACCGGATTCTGTTGATATCGGCCGGTCATGTTTTGAGTGAACGCCACACCTGGCCTTGTGCATCTCACATGATACATACTAGATCCCATCTTGAAGCATAAGGAACTTTCTGCATGCCACTTCAAAGGTGTGTGAAGCACACATATCGCTACATAAGCCATGCTTTACTTCCATCAGCAAATATCCTTTCATGGAATTTTGCATATTGAATCTCTTTAATATTTTATCAATGTAAGCGCTTTAACTTAAACCAATTAACTGCTTTGACCTATCTCGGTAGATCTTGATTCCCAAAATATATGCAGCTTCTCCTAAATCCTTCATGGAAAAAAATTGTCCAAGATATGCCTTAACATTTTGCAAACTTGGAATGTCTTTTCCCATAATTAATATGTCATCGACATAAAGCATAAGAAAAATTACATCACTCCCACTAACTTTGTGAAATACACATGGCTCATCAAGATTTTGAATAAATCCATACCTTTTGACTTCTTCATCAAATATCTTATTCCATTGCCTCGATGCTTGCTTCAATCCATAAATGGACCTTTGAAGTTTGCATACACGGTTTGAAATTGTGGATTCACGAACCCTCGGGTTGCTTCATATAGATGTATTCATCTGGCGACCATTCAAGAAGCGGTTTTGACATCCATCTCCAATATCTCATAGTCATAGTATGCTTGCTATAGCTATGAGAATTCTAATAGCTCTAATGTCTGCTACAGGAGAAAAAGTCTCCTCGTAATCTATGCCAAAATTTTGAGTAAAACCTTGCGCAACTAGACGAGCTTTATAGATGTATACATTGCCATCTATGTCAGTCTTTATTTTATAGAGCCACTTACTTCCAACCACCTTAGCATTTGAAGGTAAGTCAACCTCTTCCCAGACTTCATTATCTTTCAAGGATTGCATTTCCCCATTCATTGCAGCTTGCCATTTGTCCTTTTTAGGACTTTCCATGACAGTTCTATAATTAATAGGCTCTCCAAGATCTCCTAATATAGCTTCCTCAACCTCTACGTTAAGACATAGAAGTTCGGTGCATGTGTAGTCCTTACGGATCTCGAACGGAATCACTTCAACTTCGGTGGAGGACCCGGACTATCGTGTTCTCTACCTAAGTACGTTAGTGTTTTCGGAAGGTAATGTATCTTCATGATCATCTTCCGGATCATAAACTCTCCCAATGAATTCTTGAGATACGAGATCCTTTTCAAGAAAATCTCCATACCTAGCAAAATTACTTTATTTTAGTTGGATAGTAAAAGTAGTAACCCATAGTTTCCTTAGGGTATCCTACAAAGATACACTTTACTGATCTTTGTTGGAGTTTATCTCTTTGAGTTACGCCTAACATACGCCTGCAACCCCAGACCTTTAAATAAAACAAGTTAGGAGCTTTACCATGCCATATTTTATATGGTATCTTATCAACCTTCTTTGTTGGAACCATATTCAGAATGCGAACAGCCGATTCTAAAGAATAATCCCAAAAGGATAAAGGTAGAGTAGTAAGATTAAACATTGATCGCACCATGTCTAATAATGTACGATTCCTTCTCTCAGATACACCATTTTGTTGTGGAGTATATGGAGATGTGAGATTCTGACAATTCCATTCTCACTAAGTAATCTTTAAACTCTTGGCTTAGATACTCACGCCTCTATCGGATCAAGTGCTTTAATCTTCTTTCCCAATTGCACTCTACTTACGCTTTGAAAACCTTAAATGTTTCAAACACCTCATGTTTATGCTTAAGTAAATAAACATAACCATAACGGTGAAATCATCGATAAATGTTAAGTAGCTAGCACCTCTTTTTGACACATGTCTAAGTGGTCCACACATCGGATAAATAAGACCAAGTATATCAGACACCCTCTCCATATTTCTATGAAAAGGTTTCTTCGTCATCTTCCCAGATATGCATGACTCACATTTATCAAATGATTCATCATTGATATTTTGCAAAAAGCCCTTCATGTTGTAGCTTTTGTATGCGAGTCTTGCCTATATGAGCAAGTCTACAATGCCAAAGATAAGAAGAATTCAAGTCTAACTTCATTTTCTTATTGATGCTAAACATCGAATTATTATAGTTGTTAGATTCATTTCCAATCACATCAATTTCAAACACACCATTTACAGTAATCGCATTAAAATAAAATACACCATTTAAAGAAACAAAAATTCCATTACGTGAAATAGTATGAGTAAAACCATCATCCAACAATACTAAAAAGGAAACAACACCTCTAATTATAGAAGGTGCATAATAACAATTGTTTAATAATAGTACTAAGCCAGAAGGCAATACTAAACTAAACACTCCTATGGCTTCAACAGTTGCAGGTGCCCCATTGCCCACATGTAGATATTGCTCCTCATAGGCCAGCTTCCTTTCCACTCTAAACCCCTATAGTGTATTACAAATGTGAATACCACACCCAGTATCATATACCCAGGAATTTTTATGATTTAGAGTAAATAATTCAATCATAAAAGATACCACAATCTTGGCTCCTATGGACCCGTAATTCTTGATCTTATTTTTCCTCAAATCATAAAGGTAGAGAGCACAGTTTCTCTTCCAGTGACCCACTACTTTGCGGTAGTGGCAAGCTTGATGCTTTTTAGGATTTTCCTTCCTTTGAGTAGGGTTCTTCTTGATTCGGTTGATAGGCCATAACTTGTTTACCCTTGTCAACCTTCCTTTGCCTTACCCTTCTTGTTGTTCGCTTTGCTGCGGTTTTGGCTTATTAATCCTTCCACCCTGAATAGCAAGTACCTGGGGAGTAGGAGCCTTTTGAGGCAACCAGTTTTAATAATCAATTAGCAATGCGTGTAGGTCACTAACTGTCTTCCCCACGTAGTGCATATTTAAGTTTCGAACAAAACCATTGAAATCCTTGTTAAGGGATATGTTGATCAAGTTCACAGCAATGTCATTTTCATAAACTTTGCCAAGTGCTTGTAATTCGTCCGTGTATCCTTTCATCTCCAATACATGAGCACTTACGGGTTTACCTCTCCTGCTTTGCATTTGTGAAGTCATCGATCAAATCATAAATTTCTACACCGCAGTTTCTCAATCATAGTTACGAGTTTATTAATCATGTTGTATGGGAAGTAATTTTCAAACTGCTTTTGGAGCGGATGTAACACCCGCCACATCAAACCACAATTTTGTCCGCTTTGCCCGCGCTCACGCTTTGTTTTGTGGCCTTATGTGATGATTTTGCAGCAGTCACCCAAGCCAATACTACTCTCATGAGCATGCTTAGCGCCAGTTCTAAGAACTCCACCCATGATGAACCACAAAACGCGTTGTGTCATTGTAAAGGCGAATGTTATCTTATGAGCCCACCATCTCTCCGGCCACAACCGATGTGGATTTGCCTGAGGTGTTACAATCACCCCCCTTAGGGATTCATCGTCCTCGATGAGGTTTGCCTACCATCCCGAGCGGCTCGGGAGTGGCTCTTGATACCACTTGTAACACCCCGCCTACTGCACCACAATATTGTCCGCTTTGCCCGTAGGCTCACGACTTTGTTTTTGTGGCCTCGTGAAGACTTACCGGCATGTCACCCAAGCCAAGATTACTCTCACATGAGCATGCTTAACTACCATTTCCTAAGAACTCCTGCGCAGAGACCACAAAACGTGTTGTGTCATTGTAAAGGCGAATGTTATCTTATGAGCCCAACATCTCTCGAGCCACAACCGATGTGAGATTTTCCTAGGGTGTTACAGTGATTCCATCGCTCCCAACATCGTGCAAGCCACATCATTATGATGCTTATACTCGATCTTCCACGCACTTTTACCTCGTCGGAGGCATCACCGCAGTTCATCGAGGGCAAGGCGTGTATGGATAATCCAATCGATCGGCAACTCTATAGACAATTCTCAAAGCGGTGCAATCATTGAAATTCTTAGAGTCACCAACTTTTCTCGATCAAAAGTTTTGAACGCAGAACTTAGTGCGATGTTAGTGTTATCGTTGTTTTGAGCCATTTCAATAGAAAAGTTCAAGTATTAGTATTTTCGATAATACAATTTTTCAAGAAAATAAAATATACCTAAGGTAATATAAACATATAACCATATAATTTTCTCGAAAACTAGAATCCAAATTATCATAGATTCATTACATCAGTTGATCTGCTAGTAACGAAAGCATATAATAAGGTAATCTATCAAACAATAATTGGCAAACATATTTCCAATTCCTAGATCATTATGGGATTTATATTTTCCAACGCTATTGCAAATATAAACATGTTTTATCCCCATCTTGTGCCTTGAGTCCAGGTCTCACTTACTACTCAATTTAAGTCGTCTAACTTAAAGAAGCGTAAATATGTTCACGTAAGGTCGACTTTACACAAAGATTTACCTTTCCATCACAATCTCGCCAAGTTCCCACATGACGTAAATTGCAACTTCAAGTGTTCCTTTAACTAGATGGCACCAACTTAATTTTATAAAGGGTACTTGTTTTGATTTATGGTGTCAATCAAATAAGTACGAAGATGTCATGCATTCATCTTGTAGCATAAATTTTAATAAAAAACTTTTTACTAACCAATTCATAAAGATCAAATTATCAAAGTTTTGATTGAGGTATTGGTTTCGCCAATCAAGGAATTTACCTTTAATTATCGTCCATTATATCGTACTTTTGCATAAGTCTAAAGACTAAGTGTTTCGGATAATTACCACAAAAGTGGTGCATGAAATTAAAGCTAATTCGCCCTTAAGATGATTTGTACTTATAGCCTACTCGGTAATTCCAATTTGACTCGCAAAGAAGCAGAGAATTCGGTCAGCGTTGAAGCTATGACCTCCTTCTTTCGGGTCACAATTTAATGCGCTCCCCTCCTTGTATCCCTCACATAGTCCGTCAAAATTGGGTGAGCCGTTCTCACTATTTGTACCAAATCATCAATCAATTAAACTTATTGAAAATTTAACTCTTCAAAAATCAAATCAAATTTCACCAATGTTTAGTCCAATTTATTTTTCTATTCAAAATTACCCTTTGCTTAAAACTTGTCACACATAATAAAAGAACAAGTAACAATAAAAAATAAACAACTTAAAACAATGCGCACATAACTAACAATTAATACGTGTAAACAAGTAGCCACATGCAACTTATTTGATAAAACCTATTAATAATCAATATCTAGGTTAATTAATGTATATATTAACTAGGGCTTTCACTCGCACAATTGGAAGTGAGCCACATATATCGATAAATCGATTGCGTAAGCTATAATTAAAATATACCGAATTGCACATAATTGATTCATTAATATATTATTGGAGTCTTCCCCAATTCAAGATTTATCAAAACAAACATGTGATAAAATATCTTAACAATTAAATAATTCAAGCAACTATCCATGACGAACTTGCATGTATCATCATGGATATAACATAACAATTATTCAATAAAGTCACAAGAACAAATATATCACGTAACAAATATATTAATTCTAGGTTTCGATATGGTTAACATAACAATTAATATATAAATCCTAAAAAAAAATTAACAACAAATTAGGGCAAAAGCCCTAACCTTAAAACAAGGGTTTACATAATCATAACCAAAACCATAGAACAATCATATCAAACAATATACAATATTCGTTTTTACGTGTTTAATAATTAATTAATCATTAAACCAATGATTCGTGATGCCACCGTTGATTCTATATAACATGACAATCAAATATAAAACACATATAGATCAAAGAAAACATGCGGAAGAGTATAGGAACGATTAATGAATAATTAATTAACGTAAACATAAAATATGCATACATTTTTTGATTCTAGCCGAACAAGAATCAATTCCACAAAACTAGCAAGTGATGAACCCTAATTAGGGTTTATAGGATTATAAGAATTACCCCTTACCGATTTTGTAATTCAATCCAAGATACCAACAAAAGTATGTTAGTACCACGTTCTTGTACACACGTACTAAATCAAATTAAAGTAATGCTAGTTTTAATCACATGAAACAATTTTGTTTTGGAAAACAAGTGGATCAACACCCTTGGAGTGGTGGTCGATCGATTAAAGCAAAAACACATACAAACACTTTTAGGTTTTAGCTTATGAGTACAAGAGATGCAAAACCAAGACCCTAATACTTGTATATATACTCACCATAACTTGGTGAACAATTTGAGTTTGGGTTGGGTTGGGAAACCCCCTTGGCCGATCGGTTGGTGTGATCCCCAAGGGATTCCGGAACCTTCCCAATCTCTATTTGCAATCTAGTCCTTCCAATTAACATTTAACGATCGTTAGTCCATTACACTTAATTAACTTAACGCCCAAAATATTATTTCGTGTAATTAATAAATAAATATAACATTTACATTTAATTATTAACTTTAATTCTAATACATAAATTGTGCAATCCCGTGGTCTCGAGTTCGATCCTAACTCACGACTACTAATTTATATCCATAAAACTAACAATATACTGCAGCAGCTAAACATAACTTATAGTTCCTCCCACTATTCTTCCAATATTTCACTTACTCATTTATGTAATTATGCTATTCCAGGTCTTGCTTTGTACTTTCATTCTTGCTTTATCACACACTTTATCTAGAATTCCTTTGCATAGTCACAGTTAAAAAATAGGTGGTCATAGGAATCTACCTCTTTATTGCAAAGACTGCATTCAAGCACTTTATCAGGATACCATTTACTCAATTTATCTTGAGTAGTCAACTTATTTTCCACTGCTAACCATAGGATGAAGGTGCATTTGGGAATGCAGAATGCCAAATAAGATCCTTCCAACGCAGATGGACACCATTACCTCGATATCTCTCAAAATTTATTAGTAGAATACTTCCTTCCTTCTCTCATTATCCACCCATATAGGCTTGTTGAGCAGTTTGTTAGAATGGAACTTTAATTTTGTTGAAAATCCTAAGCTTAGATCTCCACTGAGCTGGCCATTTCCATTGATTACCATCAATAAGGTCTCCAACAGTATCGAAATCATTAAAACAAGCATAAAATATATCTTTCTTACTTATGGTACTTGATAGTGAGACACCACAACACCATTTATCACGCCAAACATTAGCTAACTTGCCATTGATAGATTTAGGTTAATCCTCTTAATGTTATTCAACTATACCAATCGGTATATATAAAATACAAGTAACCGACCTAAGCAAACCCATAATGGGCTGAACATATAACATATCATAATGGGTTAGCATCACAAATAATAATATCGGTTGGGCGGAGGCCTTGAACGTTCAAACTGGAGCGAAAATCCATAAAAAATGCAAATGGAGTCCTTGGTAAAAATATCAGCATACTGAAAACGGGATGGGACATGAAGCACACGAACCTGTCCTGAAGCAACATAGTCATGGACAAAATGAATATCAATCTCAATGTGTTTCGTACGTTGATGCTGAACGGGATTCGTCGATAAATATACAGCACTGACATTGTCACAATAGACAATAGTAGCGGTAGATAAAGGGTGATGAAGCTCACGCAGCAGATTACGAATCCAAGCTGTCTCAGCTACTAAGTTAGCAACACCACGATACTCGGCCTCAGCACTGGACCGAGATAACGTCACCTATCGTTTAGCAGACCACGATAACAAGTTATCACCAAGAAAGACACAATAACCTGAAGTAAACCGGCGAGTGACCGGACAACCTGCCCAATCCGCATCTGTGTAAGTAATAAGCTGAGAAATAGAGGAAACATGCAACTGAAGACCATGATCAAGAGTACCCCGAAGATAGCGTAATATACGCTTCAAAGCATGAAAATGTGTATCCCGAGGGTCATGCATAAATAAACAAACCTGCTGAACCGCGTATGAAATATCCGGGCGTGTAAAGGTAAGTAACTGAAGTGCTCCAGCTAAGCTCCGATATAAGGTTGGATCATCAAAAGGTGTACCATCAGGCCTAAGTTTGGACTCGGTATCAGCAGAGTGCGCACGGATTACACTTCGCATATGAGCTCTCTCAAGAATTTCCTCGGCAAACTTAGACGTGATAAAAACATACCGGAGGTGGTGCGGCGTGGCGAAACACCAAGATAATAATTAAGAGAGCCAAGATCCGTCATCGCAAACTCACTATGAAGAAGCGTGATAATCTGTTGTAAAAATGTGGTAGAAGCGGTCAAGATAATATCATCCACATACAAGTAACAAGTAGGCCGTGTCGATCCACGATGGAACACAAAAGTAGCGCTCGGTTTGCTATGTTGAAAACCAATGCGTGTAACAAATCCTACAAACCAATTGAAACCAAGCTCTAGGGGCTTGCTTAAGCCCATACAATGATCATGCAAATGACAAACATAATCGGGTGAGCGGGATCAACAAACCACAGCGATGCATGTAAACTGTCTCTGATAAGTAGCCGTGAAGAAAAGCATTCTTCACGTCAAGCTGTATGGGTTGTTATCTTTCATTAATCATATATTTATAGTGCTAATACATAAAACCCTAGAAGCCATAAACCCACACATCGGGCTTGGGCCTATTTATTATTCATATAAATAATAATATCGGCTAATAGCCATCACCAATCTTATACCTCATATGACTCCCCATCATATTCCTTAATCCAAGAATAGATTTCCATCCCTAACTGTCATTGCTAGAAACAGAGACATCCCAAACATTCCTGCCTTTAAGCTTTACCACATTTAACCATTTAACCCATAAAGATTCCTTTCTAGCTGCAACATTCCAGAGATGTTTTACTAGAAGAGTCTTATTCCAAATATGTTTTTGATAACGCTACACGCGTCGTTCGGGGTCAAGGAAACTTCCTTTTCTTCGAGCAAGTTTTATAACACCTAGGCGTTGAACCTAATCGTTGTAGTGTAGTAATTAGGGTAAGCCACGGTATTGATATCGTTCTCTGGGGAATAGGAATGCTAGTAAGGAGTTACTACGCTAAGGTTAAGGTTGAGGAGGATTATTTTTATCTTTTATGTTTTATGAAAGGAAAGGTACGAATCTGGGTATTAGATTTGGGGGTTGGTATTTCTACCGATTACTCTACTATTATCTAATTATCTAAACTAAGGTTGTGGGAGTCTATGTCTAATTAATGTGTGCTCGTATGATAGTTTAAAGATGTGTTTACTTAGGTTGTACTACTCCTTAATTATCTCCTATTGATGGTTGAGTTGTCGCGTCTTATTCCTAGTTGCGTTGTGTGTCTAAAGTTGTAGGGTATGCGTTTCTCCCTAACTCTTTGAACTTACCAAAGGGTCTCGTCTACAAACCCACTAGGGATGATAAACTCCTACTCTAAGGCGCTCTTTGGATGGTTTAGCCTACAACTACTCGGTAATTATATTCTAAGGTTCACAAAGATGAATCAAGCATTAAGACACAACGAATGACCTATCGCATTACTAGATCATTAATCAACTAAGATAAGAAACAACCAATCAATATTCAATAATTAAGTTTCATACTTCCTAAGCAAACACACAAATAAATTAGCGGACATGGAGAACATGCAAGCATACACACAAATAATCAAAGTCATAATTGAATTAATGAAGTAAAGACTTATCTTGATGTAAGATAGGGTTTAAAACCCTAAAATCTTGTACAAGACACCTTAGGTTCGGTTTAGGTTTTACTCCAAAAGACTCTCTACCAAAGACCGAAAATTGGGATTCTATATATAAGATTACATATGCGACGCATCACCTTATGTTTCGTGGCGCGTCGTGTCGCCGCCATTAGGGTTTCGTCTTGGCCACGTTAACCTTGCGGCGGCGTCACCTTATGTCCGTGGCGCGTCCTCTTGACCGGCGTCGTGCGGATTGCATCTAGGCCGTCCCGAGTAGCGACGGCCTACTCTTTCACAACTAGGCGTCGTCACTTGAAAATACGAGTTTTGGGTTCGGACCGTCACAACATTTTGGGACGGCGTCGCCATAAGCACTGGCGCCGCCTTCTAATTCGGAATTGTGAGTGTCTCGATTTTGACTTTGGCCATTTTCTTCATATATTCGCGCCTTTTCGTCCAAATAAGTGCCATTCCACATTTTGCCTTCAAGAGACCTAAAAAGTGAAAAGGAGCGATATTAAGCAATAACGGATACAAAAGTGATCAAATAAGGACTTAAGCGACCCTCAAAATGGTACCTTTTAAAACCTTATCAAATATCTCAGACACTTGTTATTTGCTTGTCCTCAAGCAAATGTGCTTTAGCCAATTAATTTATAAGTTAGGGGTCATGAAGCATTAATTCAAAATGGTCCACAACACATATAAGCCCATAAAGTCATAACAAGCACGAATTACATACTAGCACCTCACATGGGGTGTTTGGATACTCACATCTCTCTCGGTGTATATATGAAATATAACAAATAGGAAATGGAAGATAAACACTCATTAACCGGTCCTAGTACATAGATTACCATAGGCTTGAGAATAGATCAAACCTCCATCGCTTTGGCGTAAGCACCTAGGAAAGACTATCAAAGAGGTCTTTAAAGGGTTGTAATGTTAGGCTTACGGTAGGAAACAAAGGGTTTGGTGGGATAGGCTATTTAGTGGTGGCAAGTCAAAATCTCTATGTTAAATGCATATGAAGAATGGCGTTGCTAAGCCAAGACTCGACACTCTAAACTCTAGATAACTGAAATAAATAAACATAAATTTAAAGGATAGATGTAGGATGGTAGCAATGTATGTTTTTTTTTTTACACTATTTTTTCTTTTTCTCTTTTCTAATTTTTTTTTTTTTCGATTTTTTTTTTTTTTTTCATACACTTTTACTCTACCATCCTCTACGGTAACATCAAAATAATAGGATTTATAGGCTCATCCCTACACTTGAGTTTTATTACTCTAACACTAATTTGACCCGATTTGAAAAGATCAAAATACTTGGGGTACATTATTACGCAAACAAAGGAATTTGAATTTAACGTTCCCTTCCGTCATTTCATAAACTTTAACTTTTCCCATGAATCCCAATCGTCCCAAAGCTGTATACAAAGGATATGACTCGACTTAGCAACTTATGCAAGCAACTAGATAATTGAACTAAGGGTTTGGGGTAATAACAAACATTTGCACTAAAAGTGAGTGCATAAGGGGTAGGCTAAAGCGATTTGGGTGTATATTTAGGGGTGGGGTGTAAACAATGCTCTTCATTGATATTCGGAAAACGAAACATCACGAGAACCGCGAAAAGGATAGGCTCGAGGGTTAACTAGGGTATCGTGTACTAAAGATGAGTACAACGCAAAGGGTGTGGGAGAATTACTCAACCGATATGGAAGAAGTAATTATATTACGTATCAAACAAGGGTTATCCTAATGCCTCTTATCATTTAGTTATTCCTAAGCGCACAAGTGTAGCCTCACTGCGATCTCGGAATGCATCACAAAACAAGTTCTAGAATCTAATATACTACGGTTCACACTCTAAGCATTAAAGATGAATGCTTTAACTCCTACTAATCTAAGGGTGATCCTCACATTTTGGGTGGAATTTAGGTGGTAAAGGGTTTTTGTGCTAGTTATGCAACTTCCTATCCATGAGACGCTTTTGTTAAGACTAATGGCCCACTCCTATATGTCATAAAAAATCTTAAATTTAGTGCCAAAATTACCCTAACTGACATTTTCTCATGGTTTATTACACAATCACAATTGGACAAAGCAAATAGTCAAGGATAAGCATAGTTTCAAAGTTCCGTTTTATTTTCCTCCTACACTTAAACCGAACATTGTCCCAATGTTCCCGAAAGTATCAAAGTTATGATAATAAGGTAATTAAAAGCGAAAGAAACTAATACTCCCGATTAGCTCGGTAGGATCCGTAAAGTGGTGGTTAAATCCTTTTCAAGAAGAATTATTGCTTGAAAAGCTCCTTCCAATCTTATGTAACTTCTTCTTGACAAACTAAACTGCACACTTGAAGAAAACAAACGAAACCTTCGCGTAAAATTGGCGGTAATAATATATATAAGACTCGATTTAAACTAGGATATAATGCTTGTGGAATGGATGTTTCTGAATTTATAAGAAAATTAAGACACGAAAATTCCAAAATTTATAAGTGGCTCGAAAGCGAGAAAAAAGTAATCGATGTTTTACTCCTTCACGGCGCCACGTTTGCAATCTGACGCCGTCGGTTATCCCGACAAAAAGCGGTCGCAATTTTACGGAAAAATTCGGAAAATTTACATCTTTAGAATCTGGAAAAATTTCGCAAAACATCCATTATGACTCGATACAAGCATTTGACTCGAACAAACAAACATATATATCTTTTACTTAATTGTTATTCTCATGTTTACGTTTCTTTTGAAAGCGTGTGTAATCCTCCCTACACTTATCCCTTATGTAAAATACCTTTACATGCAATTAAGACGAGGTTAAAAACAAAATAAAGCATTTTACAAATTTAAACATGAGGATAAACAATTAATAAAAGATATATGACACTAACAAGCAAACAATTAAACATGGGTTGCCTCCACGAAGCGTTTTTCTTTATTTAAGAGTCTTGTAGCTAGACTCATAGTCGTGCTCCTACGCATCGATATCGTAAGTCTATCCTCAACAATGTCGTAAGGATCAAACTTATCATTCAAGTTCCTAGTAGTACGTTCGGTTAAATATGCCTTTTCAAACATCTCACCATCGGGATCATAGATTTGTATCCTAATGTGCCACACTCCATTACCATCACTAGGCGGTATATTCCAATCCCACTTGTGTTCAGATTTCTCAACTTTCCACTTATTCATGACAAGGTTAGCAGCAAGCTTCCTAGGAACTCGGTCATCTTCCTAAATACTAAGGCGTCCTCGAGCGGGTTCACTTCTATATCCCTAGCCATTTCTTTTCTTGGAAAGTTCTTTGCACTAGCGAAGGCTTTATCTAGGTAAAAGGTCTTTGGGGCCTATGATGTTCTTATCAATCCAAGGTCCATATCTAGAAGGCTCTATCCAACCCTATCTCTTGTGGGACTTCCTCATCCTTGTAGTACGTATGCTTTTTAACATCGTAAACGGATCTAGCACTCCCTCCCTACCACTATTTTGGACATCTTACAATCGATGATGGCACTAGCGGTAGCTAAAATCCTCTTCCAACTAGTAATGGGCATGTGGGTCCTTATTCATGTCTAGCACATGGAAGTCGGCCAAAGAGTCAACTCTCCTACATGTACTACCATGTCCTTTATTATTCCTACAGGCGTGCTATACTACCGTCCGCTAGACCTAAGATGGTTTCCGTTGGTTCAATTTTACCTAAGTTAAGGCTTCTATGGAGGACAACGGAACAAGATTGATGCATGATCCTAAATCGGCTAGAGCATCAGTGGTTTAGACGTTCCAAGTCTACGGAAGAGTGAATAGCCGGGATCGTCTAACTTCTTAGGTAAGTTGTTTCGCACAAAGGCGGACCCATGTTTTCCAAGCCTAAGTTCTAACTCATATTTTCTTTTAAAGCATTGTAATAAGGTGCATGAGCTAAGACTTCAAGAATCGGTTTTCTTGATGGAGTTCCTTGTACTCCTCCTCAAACTAGGTTTGGATTCTTGGTGACGGGTTTCTCAGAGTAGGCTTTACCAAAGGTGCCGAGCCTTGGTATCTCTTGGATGGCTTGGAACCCTTTTGATAGCATTAACCGAGTGAACCGTTGGGTGGGAGGGCATGGATGTGCACTCTCCCATGGTGAACTAGAACATGAAGTCGATCCAATCGAATTCACTTTTGGGTTCTTTATGGTATCACTTGGGAGTGCTCCAACTTCCCGTTCATTGAAGGCTTTTAAAAGGGCATCAAGCTTGGTTGTCATCTCGCTCTGTTTTTGCTTAAAATCGGCTTCAAGCTTATTCAATCGAGTTTCTTGGGATGACAAAAATCTAGATGCAATTGCCTCAAGATTAGTGGGGTTCTCGGTATTAAAAGAATTGAGCCTAGTGGGCGAACTAGATGAGCTTTGGGGTGTGCTTGAGTTTTGGTTCCACTTAAGGTTAGGGTGATTTCTCCATGAGGGTTGTATGAGTTTCCTAAATTGTTTTGTTCGGGTTTGAAAGTGTACCACTTCTCCCGCTCCGTCGATGCGTATGGGCGTAGTCCGCAAAAGCTTGTTCGGAGAGCCTTGTGCAATCACGAGTGTCATGGGGACCAACGCATAACTCACAAGGTAGAGTGATTTGATTCACTTGTCGTGAGGACTTAGGATTTTGTAGGAACTCATGAGGAATCTAACTTGATCTTCAAGTTCGATCATCCTGGTCGGGAGGAGGCAAGGAGATTGCCTTAACGGTTTTGGGCAGCTCACGGGGTCATCCCAACTTCGTTGTCATAGAGGCGAGGTCCTCTATTATTTCCCATGATTCTTCTGCGGTGAGATCACTAAGTTTTCCACCGGCGCTTGGTCAATGGATCGCTTAGTGGGGAAGTTGACATGATCATAAAAGATTTGGACTTGGAGCCAAAGATCAATGCCGTGATGAGGACTTTATGAAGTAAGTCCTTGAATCGGGTCCATGCTTCAGTAGAGATTCACCTTGGCGTTGTTGGAACATCAAGATGTCATTCCTAAGCTTAGTGGTTCTCCCGGTGGGAAAATTGAGCAAGGCGAGAAGTAAGATCATCCCAACTTGAGATGGAGCGGGGAAGTCGCTCAAGCTAATTACTAGCTTGGTCCCGTGAGAGAATTGGAAGAGACGCAGCGCATGGTCTCCGAGTAGTAGCATCAAGGTCGATGGAATCGGCGATTTTGAGAAATCCCTCGATGTCGATTTGGATCTTGAACGAAGTCCATGGAATACACATCCGTTTTGCACCAACCGGATGGTGTCGGATCGCAGGGCGTGGTTTGGGCTTGGTCGGGAAGCTCAATGGTGTTCCTATAGCCTAGGTGGCTTGGTCTCGAGTATTCACCAAGAGTACGGGCTCTTGGCGGGTCATTTGCGGTGGGTTGATGAATGGTAGTGGGTTATCACCTTCCATGATGAAAAGTGATGGGGTTACGAACAAAGGTTACGAAGAGGGGATAGACTAAGAGGAAGCTAAAAATGAGAAAAATTTACTTGATAGGAATCAAGCAAAGAACCTAAACGAGGTGGACTACTAACTAGCTATTCTATTCCCGGCGGTGCCAAAAAACTTGATAACGCTACACGCGTCGTTCGGGTCAAGGAAACTTCCTTTTCTTGAGCAAGTTTTATAACACCCTAGCGATGAACCTAATCGTTGTAGTGTAGTAATTAGGGTAAGCCACGGGTATTGATATCGTTCTCTGGGGAATAGGAATGCTAGTAAGGAGTTACTACGCTAAGGTTAAGGTTGAGGAGGATTATTGTTTATCTTTTATGTTTTATGAAAGGAAAGGTACGAATATCGGGTATTGGATTTGGGGGTTGGTATTTCTACCGATTACTCTACTATTATCTAATTATCTAAACTAAGGTTGTGAGTCTATGTCTAATTAATGTGTGCTCGTATGATAGTTTAAAGATGTGTTTACTTAGGTTGTACTACTCCTTAATTATCTCCTATTGATGGTTGAGTTGTCACGTCTTATTCCTAGTTCGTTGTGTGTCTAAAGTTGTAGGGTATCGTTTCTCCTAACTCTTTGAACTTACCAAAGGGTCTCGTCTACAAACCCACTAGGGATGATAAACTCCTACTCTAAGGTGCTCTTTGGATGGTTTAGCCTACAACTACTCAGGTAATAATATTCTAAGGTTCACAAAGATGAATCAAGCATTAAGTACACAACGAATGACCTATCGCATTACTAGATCATTAATCAACTAAGATAAGAAACAACCAATCAATATTCAATAGTTAAGTTTCATACTTCCTAAGCAAACACACAAATAAATTAGCGGACATGGAGAACATGCAAGCATACACACAAATAATCAAAGACATAATTGAATTAATGAAGTAAAGACTTATCTTGATGTAAGATAGGGTTTAAAACCCTAAAATCTTGTACAAGACACCTTAGGTTCGGTTTAGGTTTTACTCCAAAGACTCTCTACCAAAGACCGAAAAATTCGGATTCTATATATAAGATTACATATGCGACGTGCACTTATGTTTCGTGGCGCGTCGTGTCGCCGCCTTTAGGGTTTCGTCACGCCACGTTAACCTTGCGGCGTCACCTTATGTCCGTGGCGCGTCCTCTTGACCGGCGTCGTCGGATTGCATCTAGGCCGTGCGAGTAGCGGCGGCCTACTCTTTCACAACTAGACGTCGTCACTTGAAAATCGAGTTTTGGGTTACGGGCGGTCACAACATTTTTGGGGCGGCGTCGCCATAAGCACCGACGCCGTCGCCTTCTAATTTCAGCATGTGAGTGTCTCGATTTTGACTTTGGCCATTTTCTTCATATATTCGCCTTTTCGTTCAAATAAGTGCCATTCCATTTTGCCTTGAGAGACCTAAAAGTGAAAAGGAACGATATTAAGCAATAACGGATACAAAAGTGATCAAATAAGGACTTAAACGACCCCTCAAAATGGTACCTTTTAAAACCTTATCAGCTTTACTAGAAGAGTCTTATTCCAGAGCTCCAATAACGTAAATCCTAATCCTTGGGAATACACACACCAGTCCAAGCAACTTTAGCTTTACCTTTGCAGCTGTCACCATTATTCCATAAGAACCTTTTAAAGTGTTTTTCAATATCATTGACCATTGTCTTAAGTAAAAGGAATATAGAACCCTAGTAAACTTGCATTGAAGCTAAAACATATGCTATAAGTTGAGCTCTGGTAGCATATGAAAGGCTTTTGTTCTTCTAGTCATTAAGTTTCAACTTGACTTTATCCACGGGGTTTCTGATCAACAATACCAATCTTTTAGACACCAAAGGAACTCCCAAATACTTGACACTTTGACAGAAGCTTACCAATTTTAAAGGCGAGAACAATATGATTATCATTCATGTTGTCCTCATAAAGGCGTCCACGAACATAGTACTTTTACTTTGATTTGAAGTAATCACGAGACCCACTAAACTTCTCCAATGCATTCTTTATTGTTGCCACATATGTAACATCACCATGACACAAGACAAGTAAATCATTAGCAAAGCATAGATGAGTAAGCTTATCTTTTTTACATAAACATCCTCTCCTTTTTGATTTCATTCTTAAGTTTTTTACAATTCATCTTTTCTTTGATTGTCTAATCACTCAAAACCTTTGGAGATTGGTAGCAAAGTGGTGGAACCAAACATATTTTCCTAAAGACTTGAAGGGTATAATCTCATGGGCCGATAACACCATTCTCTCACTTGGCAAAACAACGCTTTGGCGTGGTAGCTCAAAATACTTTTCGGTGATTTGGAGCTATAGAAATTGCATTTGTTTTATATATCAAACCTCCTAGGAAATATATATTAAAGAATGAGATAAAATATTTATCTCATACTTGGATTTATATTAGGAGTAAATGTTTTTATCCTTCATGGACCGATTGGTTTCTAACTCAATTAATCCTTGTCATATTCATATGTAACATTTTTCTCGACATCTTGCTAGCGTTTTATTAAAAAGAAGTTTCCGTTCAAAAATAAAAAATAAAAAAATAGTCTCAATTTAAATGTCTAATATGCGGTTTACGTGGTAAAGGTTGATTTAGGATTATGTATGAATTTTACTAGATTGTTGGTGTATAACAAGTATTTAATAACATAACTCATTGTTAAAGAAAATCACGACTGGATTGAGTTATCGGCCTCTCTCTCATTCGGTTAGTTAGCTACTACTACCAATTCATCATCTTTTCCAATAGAATCTAGCTAAAATATGGTTCATCTTGGCGTAGGGACGGAAGCCAATTTAGATAAACCCTAATCCAAGGGTGAATAACCAAGGCACACCTTCCGGGAATAAAACCCAAAACAAGAGTAAAGACTCTAAAATAAACTTTTATTAATGATTCTCTGAATACATAACAATAAACCCAAGCCCTATATTTATAGGGAAGCTAAACTTGGGAGAAAGTAACCTAGAATCATCTAGAACCGACTTAAAAGTGAAAAATAGGAAACAGACCCAACTAAAGTTACGACGTAATTGGTTTTATCAACAACGGCGTAACTACCACTACGAGAGTAAACGAATTTAACAATGGCGTAACTATTTTATCAACTACGGTGTAGTTGATACAACGAACATAAACCGAAATTTAACAAAGATTTACGGCGTAATCTTGCCTTGGGTTATCCGTAGTTAAACCACAAAACTACTTCTCTCGACCTTAAACCTTGTCCGCATCATTCCCCTCACTTGAAAGCGAGTTCTTGCTATCAAGGCTTCATCAACTTTGAACAACCTCTCACGGCGAAGATTATCCTCGGTATCTTTGCGCTTCACAACAACTTGAGAACCGTCATCTTTTTGGCACGCCTACCACATTCCCAACGATCAACCCATGACCCCATATATCGGTTTGTGTACTCCTTGTCAACAATCATCAAGTCTTCAATAAAAATAGATTCTTTATTTGCTATTTGAAAACTTTTTTGGATTTGTGATAATCATATTTACATTTAACCCATAATCAAAACCATAAATCTTTAAATCATGAATGCATTTAGAATCCCTTTTAAGCTCATAATCCAAATCCTTTACCTCTTGATCAATCTTATAACCCACAACTTCGTCACAACAAGTCTTCAAAACACCAACTTCCTTTGTTATTTCCAACATCAAAGTTAAGATTTCGTTAACATGTTTATCACAAATTTGAAAGTCTTGCATGTTCTCGACATGCTTTTCAACAACTTCAACTTTCACCATGTTTTCTTCTTCCTTAACCTCGGACTTTGATAATTTTGGTTTGACATTGGGTGGAACCATAAAATCCTTTTTCCTTCCCATGAGAAAAGATAAAGATTTTTTGAAAATCATACATGCCTTTAACCTTTTGTACCCAAGGTCTTCCCACAAAATATCACAATCATCAAAATCATCCACAATACAAGTACCTCTACTTTATAAAATTTGCCGATGATTACGAAACCCTACAAACTTGATAACCTTCAATTAGACAAACCTCCATTAGTAGTTCTAAGAAGTTTACCAATTTTCATGAAACCAAATTATTTATGCAACAACCATCAATAATTAAAGAACATACCGAATTATTGATTAGAATTCTCGAACAAAAATCTTGGTTGTAGACACCGATCATCCTTCTTTCTCTCCTCCCATTCTTCAACTCTTCCATTGTTTAACAGGATTGTTTGCTTGCACAATTGCCTCCAAAATCCCCTACGGTTGGACGAATTCTTCGACCTTTGTGTTTGCTACACTCGCGATTCTTGTGGATTGATGCCCACCTACGATCACGGAACGTAGTTCTTCTAGCATAGTGGACATACTCACGAATTTGGTCGTGAGATCATTGATCGCACGATCCATATTTTTGGTCAACTGCACCCCACCAACGGTATGGGTTTGATGATCTTCTACACCATTCACCATCTAGGATACTAACAAGCTCTAGATGTTTAATTGACGAGAACCTTCCACACCAATTATCACCGGCATATGAACGTGTCTCGATACCAACTAACGCAGACGCGAAGCAAATTTAGATAATCCCTAATCCAGGGTGAATAACCAAGGCTATATTTATAGGGAAGCCAAAATTTGGGAGAAAGTAACCTAGAATCGTCTAGAACCGACTTAAAATAGAAAATAGGAAACATACCCGACTAAAGTTTCGATGTAATTGGTTTTATCAACTACGGCGTAACTAACACTATGAGAGTAAACTAATTTAACTATGGCATAACTATTTTATCAACTACGCGTAGTTGATACAATCGAACATAAACCAAAATTTAACAAAGATTTACTGCATAATCTTGTCTTGGGTTACGCCGTAGTTAAACCACAAAACTACTTCTCTCGACATTGAACCTTGTTCGCATCAGATCTATACATTTAAGAATGTCACTTTGTAATATACTATAGATTTTCTAAATATACAAACATCTCAAATGGTCATTTTTGCGGCTATAAAAATGTACTAATATATCTTTGAAACTTGTTTTCGTAGAAGAAGCGAGTTCAATCATATCTAGACATATAGAGTGGTGTAAGAACCCAAGTAACACTATGCGAACTTAATATTTTGTCTTTCTAGCATCTTGATGGGACATTTTGCAAATTTTATATAATTCTATAATCTTGTTTCAAAATATTATACATGCTCACAACTAAAAGAATTGCTAGCACTAATTTGAATTTACTCGAATCGGTGCCCGCTTGTGATTAGGTTGTCGGCAAGCCAAATTATATTGAAAATTTCATGACTAACATTTTAAAAACATACAGAGAACCTATAAAAATTGGAACCCCAAACAAGACGATCGACAATAGCTATATACTATTGGTTTTGTTGTCTTTCTACTCTTGCGATAACTCGAAAGAGGCCACAAGATCGCTATTCTTGTGAGCTTAATACTTTGAGAACCTCGGAGAACTAAAACTACATCCAAGCTCAAGAATACAACATAAAAGAAGTTCTCATCACGAAAGCATAAAGCTGTTTCATTATATACTTCATCTTAAGTACTTAGATACATATAATTTGCTGAATTGCTTATTAAACGATAAAGCTAGAGAATTTCTAACACTACACCACGAGATATTCCATGTTTCAATTGGATGTGTGCAGAAATTCTTGCTAAACTCTCTCGACGAAATATTTCAATGGCATAAGGGTTCCGCTTATTAACCTGATTAGTAGGATCTACCCCAATCTTCTTCAAAGCAAAACTAATTTCATTAAAATACAAATCCAGTTCAAGGTTACTGATGCGTCCACAATACCCTCCTATCTGCACCTCCTTCAGGTGTCGATGGATATGCATAACCTCATGCCTTATTAGCCTTGATGTAACTACGGGCATTCTCCGGATCACCGCCACATTGTCCAAACAACATGAGTAATTTTCGGATAAAAGTTAATCTCAGGTTGTGCTTTTGATACAAAAGGCCTTGTATGCGACTTTGTGAAAACAAAGACTACCCATTTTCATCACGGATGGCATACAAGATATTCTATAAAGAGGACCACAAGAGTGTGAGCTAATAATCTCGACATTGCTCGTATGAAGATAACAAAACATGAAGGACCAAACTTGGTCGTTAGATAGTTTACAACCACAAGTTAATTATGGTTGTTAGTTAGTTAATTAGTTATTCGGTTAAGGTAGTTATTTGTTAGTTAAATTCGGTTATACAAACCGAATGGACACAACGTTTGGGACACACCCTTTCGTTTAATATATATACTCATGTACATGTAACGATGTAACAGTTAGACGAAATAAAAGTTATTCACATATATTTGCAATTCATTTTTGACTTACACTTTGGGACAACAATTGGCATCAGAGCTTTGTTTCAATTATACGCTCGTTAAGATACCAAAGAAAACTATAAGCGAGAACAACCAAAGAAGGAACACAGCTGGAACTTTGTTTCAATAGGAATACGCGACGCTTAAAGAGAAGAACGACGCCTAGATAACTAGAGCGCAAGAAAAGTAGTGCGACCGAACTTGTGTGAGAATTGCAAACGTTGGCATCAAACGAGATTGGTGGATGGTTTTGTTGTGATCTTTGGACGCGACAACAAAAACAAGAAAGAGAACAATATTGTTACAACCCTTTGTTGGTGGTGAAATAACGTGACAACAAAGAGAGGAAACCTTGTTCTTGATTAACGCAACGAGGAAGAAGAAATACGATGTCAGCGAAAGGAACTTTGTGTAGAAAACAAACCGGTTGACAAAGAAACACAAAGAAAAGAAACGCGTGATACACGTAAAGAGTAAAGTTGCTTGTGGACAAGGTTGAAAGACACCGAAAAAAAATCTAGGATTGTTTGTGAAGAAGGAAAACGTTAGCAATACAAGAACAACAACAACAATGAACAAAACAAACCGATAATTTGTTTTGAGAAAATACCGATGGGTATTTAAAGATTGTTATGACACGGTGTGGAATAAAGAACAAGAAGGAGTATTGTGGAACATGTTTTGGAGAGGAACAAGAACAACAACGACAAAAAAACTAATGAATCATTTTTGTCTTGGAAAATAATACCGAGTGGTATTAGTGAAGAAAAACAAACCATTGTTTGTTTGGAAAAATACCGAAAGGTATTTGAGAAGTTTTGTGAAAGGAGGACTTTGGAATTGAAAAACAACAACAACTAAACAAGGATTTAGTTACAGAACAACAAGGTTGTTTGGAAGGAAGCGAGAACAAAGGAATCTCTAGGGCACGTTTTTGATTTCAAGTCGACACAAAACAAGAGGCAACGTGGAACAAGTGTGGTATACCAAAGAAGGAATGCATTTGGTTTATTGAAGAAAAGAAATCAAGTTCGACATCATCAAAAGGAGACCGAGAGTCTTCTTCACAAATTGTTTTGGTGACAAGAAGTAAACAACGAGAAAGAAACAACAACACGTTGGTGAATGAGGGAAAGAAAAAGGCATAGTTGGTACAACACTTAAGTACACACACAAGAGGAATATGATTGTGTTTAACACAACAACGAGTCACAAATTCAAATTTTGGAGTATATTATATTAAGATAGTGTAAAAATTTATTTTATGCTATTAGGAAATCCGAAAACTATATATATATATATTGATCCTGTACTATTAGGATTCCTGTGGAACTATTTTCTATTCCGTAGTAGTAGGAAATACCATACTAGTTAGAAAATCCCAAACATTAGAAAGTGAAGATCGACGCACTTTGGATGTCTATGACGATCGACACCGCTTTAGTCACACCAAACCCGTTACACCTATGACACACTATCAATGCCCTAAGTTGAAATCGACAAACTACAGTTTGGGCTATACAAATTAAGGTTATATTAGAGGAACATGGTTTATGGGAGCGATAGAACCTAAGGAAAACACGCAGTAGATGATAAGAAGGATAAGGCAACGACGACCTTCCTATATCAAGCGTTGACCAAGATGTGATCTTACAAGTAGCAAGTTGTAAAACAGAAAGGAATTATGGGAATCGTTGAAAAGGAGACACGTTGGAGAAGAGAGAGCGACAAACACGTCTACAATCATGTGATTGGTTTCAAACACTCGGATGAAGGAAGATGACACGGTGGATGCATTTATGGCTAAACTAAACAGCTACACCACTAAGGCTAAATAATTAGGGAAAACTTTGGATGAATCACTCTTAGTACGAAAATTATTGGATTCCACACCGGATAAGTTCATTCAAATAGTAGCATCCCTAGAATGGACAAATGATCTCGACGACATTACCTTAGATGAGATCACGGAAAACTTAAGGCATTCGAGGAAAGGATAAAACTCGAAAGGGAGGACAAGTGGAAAGCCAAGAAAACTTATTATTCGCACATGGCGAACACTCGAGAAAAGGAAGATGATTTACCAAGCGGAGGTAGATCAAACTTCTCACGAACAAACCGACACGGAATAGAAATAGAGATAACTCGAACAAAAGCTCAACTCACAAAGAGAAGTCAAATAGGAATAGCGTGAGTGGGATAAAAGGAAGGCAAAATGTTTCAATTGTGGAAAACATGGAAATTTTAGGAAAGACTGCAGAGGAACATCGAAAACTCGGGAACAATCAAACCTTATCTTAGAAGACGATTAACCATCATTATTAATGACTACATACAAAAGCGAACACGAATAAGTTTTGTTGAGCGAAGGACAAATTCAACCAGGAAAATATGCTACCATCGATGCTAGCATATGGTATTTAGATAATGGTGCAAGTAACCATATGAGCGGGAACCAAGAGTCATTTTAAGGATATTGACGAAAGCATAAGCGGGCGCGTTCGTTTTGGAGATGGATCATATGTGGAGATAAAGGGTAGAGTTTCTATCTTGTTAAGATGTAGGAACCAAGAACAAAGATAGTTTCGGATGTTTACTGCATTGCAAACCTCAAGAGCAACATACTTCGTCTAGGACAACTTACGGAGATAGGTTGTAAGATTATCATGGATGGAAACAAATTGACTTTGTATGACAAGAATAAGAAGTTGTTGATGAAAATAGAAAGATCTAAGAATCGACTTTCTGTATTAGATTACAAATAGAAGAACCTATATGTCTCTTAGCAAATCACGAGATAACCAAGCATGGTTATGGCATACTAGATTAGGTCATCCGAACTTTGGCGACATCAACAAGATGACAAGGAAAGGTCTAGTGGAAGGAATTCCAAGAATAAATCATATTGGACTGATTTATGATGCATGTTTATTAGGAAAACACGAGAACACCATTTCCAAATCAAGCTAAATTCATATTAAAGAACCCGTTGGACTTAGTATATGGAGATCTCGTGGTTCCATAAGTCCAACCACACATTTTGGAAAGAAACTCATTTTCTTGTTAGTGGACGATTGTACACGTTTCATGTGGGCCTACTTTACGGCGTCGACGGATCAAGCACTTAATACTTTCAAGGAATTTAGACAGATTGAAATGGAGATGAAAATGAAATTAAGCATGCTAAACAGATGAGGAGGTGAATTTACATCTAATGAATTCACCAAGTACTATAAGGAGAATGGAATAGCACGACGATTGACGACCTTACTCACCACAATGAATGGAGTAGTGGAGAAGAAATAGGACAGTGTTATCAACTACGAGGAGTATGATGAAAGCAATGAAGTTACCTTTAACTTTTTGGGCGGAAGTAGTTAAACACGCCATTTACATACTCAACAGGGTACCTACAAGAGCCCTGATAGATAAAACTCCATATGAGGCACTCTACAACATAAAACCGAACCTGAAAAACCTAAGAATATTCAGATGCACGGCTTATGCCAAGATAACAATACCTCACTTGAAGAAGCTGGATGACAGAAACATACCAATGATTTACTTAGGATTAGAGGAAGGATCAAAAGCATGTAGGTTATATGCTCCAATAGGAAAGAAAAAACATGTTAGTAGGGACGTAAAAGTTATGGAAACAAATCCGTGGAATTGGGATAACAACGGAGAGGAGAAGTATATAAGGCTCATTTTGGGCAAGTTTTGTGGTAGAAGGAGTTGACAATGAAAACCCTATAGAAGGTGCATATAGAAGAGAGCAGTTACGTAACAACCAAGTCGGGAGAGACTATCATTGTACTATGCTCCTACTATCATCGATAGTTTCTTTACATTAAGCGACTCAGGAAAAGAAAGAAGGTGCATATATTCTTTGGAAGAAAATGAAAATATTGTCAAGAAAAATGTTATTTTGGACGAAAGAAACAAGCAATGGAAACTTATACTAACCTTTGGGCGGAAGATTCTCAATTCAAGAACAAGAAGGTAAGGGATACAAGAAGATATATGTTGAAACAAATTATTTTCTAGGGTAAAACCAATGAAGTAAAGACTTATCTTGATGTAAGATAGGGTTTAAAACCCTAAAATACTGTACAAGACACCTTAGGTTCGGTTTAGGTTTTACTCAAAAGACTCTCTACCAAAGACCGAAAAATTCGGATTCTATATATAAGATTACATATGCGACGCGTCACCTTATGTTTCGTGGCCGCCGTGTCGCCGCCTTTGGGGTTTCGTCACGCCACGTTAACCTTGCGGCGTCACCTTATGTCCGTGGCGCGTCCTCTTGACTTCGGCGTCGTTCGGATTGCATCTAGGCCGTGCGAGTATGCGACGGCCTACTCTTTCACAACTAGACGTCGTCACTTGAAAATCGAGTTTTGGGTTACGGACGGTCACAACATTTTTGGGGCGGCGTCGCCATAAGCACTGACGCGTCGCCTTCTAATTTCGCATTGTGAGTGTCTCGATTTTGACTTTGGCCATTTCTTCATATATTCGCGCTTTTCGTTCAAATAAGTGCCATTCCAACATTTTGCCTTGAGAGACCTAAAAGTGAAAAGGCGATATTAAGCAATAACGGATACAAAAGTGATCAAATAAGGACTTAAACGACCCTCAAAATGGTACCTTTAAAACCTTATCGACTTTACTAGAAGAGTCTTATTCGAGCTCCAATAACGTAAATCCTAATCCTTGGGAATACACACACCATCCAAGCAACTTTAGCTTTACCTGCGGTGTCACCATTATTCCATAAGAACCTTTTAAAGTGTTTTCAATATCATTGACCATTGTCTTAAGTAAAGGAATATAGAACCTAGTAAACTTGCATTGAAGCTAAAACATATGCTATAAGTTGAGCTCGTAGCATATGAAAGGCTTTTGTTCTTCTAGTCATTAAGTTTCAACTTGACTTTATCCACGGGGTTTCACGATCAACAATACCAATCTTTTAGACACCAAAGGAACTCCCAAATACTTGACACTTTGACAGAAGCTTACCAATTTTAAAGGCGAGAACAATATGATTATCATTCACGTGTCCTCATAAAGGCGTCCACAGAACATAGTACTTTTACTTTGATTTGAAGTAATCCACGAGGCGCACTAAACTTCTCCATGCATTCTTTATTGTTGCCACATATGTAACATCACCATGACACAAGACAAGTAAATCATTAGCAAAGCATAGATGAGTAAGCTTATCTTTTTTACATAAACATCCTCTCCTTTTTGATTTCATTCTTAAGTTTTTTACAATTCATCTTTTCTTTGATTGTCTAATCACTCAAAACCTTTGGAGATTGGTAGCAAAGTGGTGGAACCAAACATATTTTCCTAAAGACTTGAAGGGTATAATCTCATGGGCCGATAACACCATTCTCCTCACTTTGGCAAAACAACGCTTTGACGTGGTAGCTCAAAATACTTTTTCGGTGATTTGGAGCTATAGAAATTGCATTTGTTTTTATATATCAAACCTCCTAGGAAATATATATTAAAGAATGAGATAAAATATTTATCTCATACTTGGATTTATATTAGGAGTAAATGTTTTTATCCTTCATGGACCGATTGGATTTCTAACTCAATTAATCCTTGTCATATTCATATGTAACATTTTTCTCGACATCTTGCTAGCGTTTTATTAAAAAGAAGTTTCCGTTCAAAAATAAAAAATAAAAAAAATAGTCTCAATTTAAATGTCTAATATGCGGTTTACGTGGTAAAGGTTGATTTAGGATTATGTATGAATTTTACTAGATTGTTGGTGTATAACAGTATTTAATAACATAACTCATTGTTAAAAGAAAATCACGACCTGGATTGAGTTATCGGCCTCTCTCTCATTCGGTTAGTTAGCTACTACTACCAATTCATCATCTTTTCCAATAGAATCTAGCTAAAATATGGTTCATCTTGACGTAGGACGCGGAAGCCAATTTAGATAAACCCTAATCCAAGGGTGAATAACCAAGGCACACCTTCCGGGAATAAAACCCAAAACAAGAGTAAAGACTCTAAAATAAACTTTTATTAATGATTCTCTGAATACATAACAATAAACCCAAGCCCTATATTTATAGGGAAGCTAAACTTGGGGAGAAAGTAACCTAGAATCATCTAGAACCGACTTAAAACTGAAAAATAGGAAACAGACCCAACTAAAGTTACGACGTAATTGGTTTTATCAACAACGGCGTAACTACCACTACGAGAGTAAACGAATTTAACAATGGCGTAACTATTTTATCAACTACGGTGTAGTTGATACAACGAACATAAACCGAAATTTAACAAAGATTTACGGCGTAATCTTGCCTTGGGTTATGCCGTAGTTAAACCACAAAACTACTTCTCTCGACCTTAAACCTTGTCCGCATCATTCCCCCTCACTTGAAAACGAGTTCTTGCTATCAAGGGCTTCATCAACTTTGAACAACCTCTCACGACGAAGATTATCCTCAGTATCTTTGCGCTTCACAACAACTTGAGAACCGTCATCTTTTTTGGCACGCCTACCACATTCCCAACGATCAACCCATGACCCCATATATCGGTTTGTGTACTCCTTGTCAACAATCATCAAGTCTTCAATAAAAATAGATTCTTTATTTGCTATTTGAAAACTTTTTGGATTTGTGATAATCATATTTACATTTAACCCATAATCAAAACCATAAATCTTTAAATCATGAATGCATTTAGAATCCTTTTAAGCTCATAATCCAAATCCTTTACCTCTTGATCAATCTTATAACCCACAACTTCACACAACAAGTCTTCAAACACCAACTTCCTTTGTTATTTCCAACATCAAAGTTAAGATTTCGTTAACATGTTTATCACAAATTTGAAAGTCTTGCATGTTCTCGACATGCTTTTCAACAACTTCAACTTTCACCATGTTTTCTTCTTCCTTAACCTCGGACTTTGATAATTTTGGTTTGACATTGGGTGGAACCATAAAAATCCTTTTTCCTTCCCAGAGAAAAGATAAAGATTTTTTGAAAATCATACATGCCTTTAACCTTTTGTACCCAAGGTCTTCCCACAAAATATCACAATCATCAAAATCATCCACAATACAAAGTACCTCTACTTTATAAAATTTCCGATGATTACGAAACCCTACAAACTTGATAACCTTCAATTAGACAAACCTCCATTAGTAGTTCTAAGAAGTTTACCAATTTTCATGAAACCAAATTATTTATGCAACAACCATCAATAATTAAAGAACATACCGAATTATTGATTAGAATTCTCGAACAAAAAATCTTGGTTGTAGACACCCGATCATCCTTCTTTCTCTCCTCCCATTCTTCAACTCTTCCATTGTTTAACAGGGATTGTTTGCTTGCACAATTGCCTCCAAAATCCCCTACGGTTGGACGAATTCTTCGACCTTTGTGTTTGCTACACTCGCGATTCTTGTGGATTGATGCCCACCCACGATCACGGAACGTAGTTCTTCTAGCATAGTGGACATACTCACGATTTGGTCGTGAGATCATTGATCGCACGATCCATATTTTGGTCAACCGCACCCCACCAACGGTATGGGTTTGATGATCTTCACACCATTCACCATCTAGGATACTAACAAGCTCTAGATGTTTAATTGACGAGAACCTTCCACACCAATTATCACCAGCATGAACGTGTCTCTGATACCAACTAACGCAGGACGCGGAAGCAAATTTAGATAATCCCTAATCCAAGGGTGAATAACCAAGGCTATATTTATAGGGAAGCCAAAATTTGGGAGAAAGTAACCTAGAATCGTCTAGAACCGACTTAAAATAGAAAAATAGGAAACATACCCGACTAAAGTTTCGGTGTAATTGGTTTTATCAACTACGGCGTAACTAACACTATGAGAGTAAACTAATTTAACTATGGCATAACTATTTTATCAACTACGGCGTAGTTGATACACCGAACATAAACCAAAATTTAACAAAGATTTACGGCATAATCTTGTCTTGGGTTACGCCGTAGTTAAACCACAAAACTACTTCTCTCGACATTGAACCTTGTTCGCATCAGATCTATACATTTAAGAAAGTCGCTTTGTACTATAGTATAGATTTTCTAAATAAACAAACATCTCGAATAGGTCTTTTTTTGCAGCTCTAAAAAATGTACTAATATATCTTTGAGACCTGTTTTCAGAAGAAGAAGCTAAGTTCAATCATATCTAGACAGATAGAGTGGTGTAAGAACCCAAGTAACACTATGCGAACTTATTATTATGTCTTTCTAGCATCTTGATGGGACCTTTTCACAAATTTTTATATAATTCTATAGTACTGTTTCAAAATATTATACATGCTCACAACTAAAAGGACTGCTAGAAGCCGAAGCACTAATTTGAATTTACTCGAACTGGTGCCCGGCTTGTGATTAGGTTGTCGGCAAGCCAAATTATATTGAAAATTTCATGACTAACATTTTAAAAATATACAAAGAAGCTATAAAAATTGGAACCCCAAACAAGACGATCAGCAATAGCTATATACTATTGGTTTTGTTGTCTTTCTACTCTTGCTGATAACTCGAAAGAGGCCACAAGACTGCTATTCTTGTGAGCTTAATACTTTTGAGAACCTCAGAGAACTAAAAACTACATCCAAGCTCAAGAATACAACATAAAAGAAACAGTTCTCATCACGAAAGCATAAACTGTTTCCTGTTATATACTTCATCTTAAGTACTTAGATACATATAATTTGCTGAATTGCTTATTAAACGATAAAGCTAGAGAATTTCTAACACTACACCACGAGATATTCCATGTTTCAATTGGATGTGTGCAGAAATTCTTGCTAAACTCTCTCGACGAAATATTTCAATGGCATAAGGGTTCCGCTTATTAACACGATTAGTAGGATCTACCCCATCTTCTTCAAAGCAAAACTAATTTCATTAAAATACAAATCCAGTTCAAGGTTCTTGATGCGTCCACAATACCCTCCTATCTCGCACCTCCTTGGTGTCGATGGATATGCATAACCTCATGCCTTATTAGCCTTGATGTAACTACGGCATTCTCCGGATCACCGCCACATTGTCCAAACAACATGAGTAATTTTCGGATAAAAGTTAATCTCAAGGTTGTGCTTTTGATACAAAAGGCCTTGTATGCGACTTTGTGAAAACAAAGACTACCCATTTTCATCACGGATGGCATACAAGATATTCTATAAAGAGGACCACAAGAGTGTGAGCTAATAATCTCGACATTGCTCCGTATGAAGATAACAAAACATGAAGGACCAAACTTGGTCGTTAGATAGTTTACAACCACAAGTTAATTATGGTTGTTAGTTAGTTAATTAGTTATTCGGTTAAGGTAGTTATTTGTTAGTTAAATTCGGTTATACAAACCGAATGGACACAACGTTGGGACACACCTTCGTTTAATATATATACTCATGTACATGTAACGATGTAACAGTTAGACGAAATAAAAGTTATTCACATATATTTGCAATTCATTTTGACTTACACTTTGGGACAACAATTGGCATCGAGCTTTGTTTCAATTATCGCTCGTTAAGATACCAAAGAAAACTATAAACGAGAACAACCAAAGAAGGAACACGCTGGAACTTTGTTTCAATAGGAATACGCGACGCTTAAAGAGAAGAACGACGCCTAGATAACTAGAGCATAAGAAAAGTAGTGCACGACCGAACTTGTGTGAGAATTGCAAACGTTGGCATCAAACGAGATTGGTGGATGGTTTTGTTGTGATCTTTGGAACGCGACAACAAAAACAAGAAAGAGAACAATATTGTTACAACCCTTTGTTGGTGGCTGAAATAACGTGACAACAAAGAGAGGAAACCTTTGTTGCTGATTAACGCAACGAGGAAGAAGAAATACGATGTCAAGCGAAAGGAACTTTGTGTAGAAAACAAACCGGTTGACAAAGAAACACAAAGAAAAGAAACGCGTGATACACGTAAAGAGTAAAGTTGCTTGTGGACAAGGTTGAAAGACACCGAGAAAAAAAAATCTAGGATTGTTTGTGAAGAAGGAAAAACGTTAGCAATACAAGAACAACAACAACAGCGAACAAAAACAAACCGATAATTTGTTTTGAGAAAATACCGATGGGTATTTAAAGATTGTTGTAGACACGGTGTGGAATAAAGAACAAGAAGGAGTATTGTGGAACATGTTTTTGGAGAGGAACAAGCAACAACAACGACAAAAAAAACTAATGAATCATTTTTTTGTCTTGGAAAATAATACCGAGTGGTATTAGTGAAGAAAAACAAACCGATTGTTTGTTTGGAAAATACCGAAAGGTATTTGAGAAGTTTTGTGAAAGGAGGACTTTGGAATTGAAAACAACAACAACTAAACAAGGATTTAGTTACGAGAACAACAAGGTTGTTTGGAAGGAAGCCGAGAACAAAGGAATCTCTAGGGCACGTTTTTTGATTTCAAGTCGACACAAAACAAGAGGCAACGTGGAACAAGTGTGGTATACCAAAGAAGGAATGCATTTGGTTTATTGAAGAAAAGAAATCAAGTTCGACATCATCAAAAGGAGACCGAGAGTCTTCTTCACAAATTGTTTTTGGTGACAAGAAGTAAACAACGAGAAAGAAACAACAACACGTTGGTGAATGAGGGAAAGAAAAAGGCATAGTTGGTACAACACTTAAGTACCGACACACAAGAGGGAATATGATTGTGTTTAACACAACAACGAGGTCACAAATTCAAATTTTGGAGTATATTATATTAAGATAGTGTAAAAATTTATTTTATGCTATTAGGAAATCCTGAAAACTATATATATATATATTGATCCCGTACTATTAGGATTCCCAGGGAACTATTTTCTATTCCCGTAGTAGTAGGAAATACCATACTAGTTAGAAAATCCCAAACATTAGAAAGTGAAGATCGTACGCACACTTTGGATGTCTACTGACGATCCTGACACCGCTTTAGTCACACCAAAACCCGTTACACCTATGACACACTATCAATGCCCTAAGTTGAAATCGACAAACTACAGGTTTGGGCTATACAAATTAAGGTTATATTAGAGGAACATGGTTTATGGGAAGCGATAGAACCTAAGGAAAACACGCAGTAGATGATAAGAAGGATAAGGCAACGACGACCTTCCTATATCAGCGTTGACCGAAGATGTGATCTTACAAGTAGCAAGTTGTAAAGCGACAAAGGAATTATGGGAATCGTTGAAAAGGAGACACGTTGGAGAAGAGAGAGCAGCAAGCAACGCGTCTACAATCATTGACGATTGGTTTCAAACACTTGAGATGAAGGAAGATGACACGGTGGATGCATTTATGGCTAAACTAAACAACTACACCACTAAGGCTAAATAATTAGGAAAACTTTGGATGAATCACTCTTAGTACGAAAATTATTGGATTCCACACCGGATAAGTTCATTCAAATAGTAGCATCCTAGAATGGACAAATGATCTCGACGACATTACCTTAGATGAGATCACGGAAAACTTAAGGCATTCGAGGAAAGGATAAAACTCGAAAGGGAGGACAAGTGGAAAGCCAAGAAAACTTATTATTCGCACATGGCGAACACTCGAGAAAAGGAAGATGATTTACCAAACGCGGAGGTAGATCAAACTTCTCACGAACAAACTGACACAGGAATAGAAATAGAGATAACTCGAACAAAGAAAGCTCAACTCACAAAGAGAAGTCAAATAGGAATAGACGTGAGTGGGATAAAGGAAGGCAAAATGTTTCAATTGTGGAAAACATGGAAATTTTAGGAAAGACTATGAGGAACATCGAAAACTCGGGAACAATCAAACCTTATCTTAGAAGACGATTAACCATCATTATTAATGACTACATACAAAATCGAACACGAATAAGTTTTGTTGAGCGAAGGACAAATTCAACCAGAAAATATGCTACCATCGATGCTAGCATATGGTATTTAGATAATGGTGCAAGTAACCATATGACGGGAACCAAGAGTCATTTTAAGGATATTGACGAAAGCATAAGCGGGCGCGTTCGTTTTGGAGATGGATCATATGTGGAGATAAAGGGTAGAGTTTCTATCTTTGTTAAGATGTAGGAACCAAGAACAAAAGATAGTTTCGGATGTTTCTTGCATTGCAAACCTCAAGAGCAACATACTTGTCCTAGGACAACTTACGGAGATAGGTTGTAAGATTATCATGGATGGAAACAAATTGACTTTGTATGACAAGAATAAGAAGTTGTTGATGAAAATAGAAAGATCTAAGAATCGACTTTACAGTATTAGATTACAAATAGAAGAACCTATATGTCTCTTAGCAAATGCAGATAACCAAGCATGGTTATGGCATACTAGATTAGGTCATCTCGAACTTTGGCGACATCAACAAGATGACAAGGAAAGGTCTAGTGGAAGGAATTCCAAGAATAAATCATATTGGACGATTTATGATGCATGTTTATTAGGAAAACACAGAGAACACCATTTCCAAATCAAGCTAAATTCATATTAAAGAACCCGTTGGACTTAGTATATGGAGATCTCGTGGTTCCATAAGTCCAACCACACATTTTGGAAAGAAACTCATTTTCTTGTTAGTGGACGACTGTACACGTTTCATGTGGGCCTACTTTCGGCGTCGATGGATCAAGCACTTAATACTTTCAAGGAATTTAGACAACAGATTGAAATGGAGATGAAAATGAAATTAAGCATGCTAAGAACAGATAGAGGAGGTGAATTTACATCTAATGAATTCACCAAGTACTATAAGGAGAATGGAATAGCACGACGGTTGTGAAGACCTTACTCACCACAATGTAATGGAGTAGTGGAGAGAAGAAATAGAGACGATGTTATCAACTACGAGGAGTATGATGAAAGCAATGAAGTTACCTTTAACTTTTGGGCGGAAGTAGTTAAACACGCCATTTACATACTCAACAGGTACCTACAAGAGCCTCGATAGATAAAACTCCATATGAGGCACTCTACAACATAAAACCGAACCGAAAACCTAAGAATATTCGGATGCACGCTTATGCCAAGATAACAATACCTCACTTGAAGTCGGATGACGAAAACATACCAATGATTTACTTAGGATTAGAGGAAGGATCAAAAGCATGTAGGTTATATGCTCCAATAGGAAAGAAAAACATGTTAGTAGGGACGTAAAAGTTATGGAAACAAATCCGTGGAATTGGGATAACAACGGAGAGGAAAGAAGTATATAAGGCTCATTTTGGGCAAGTTTTGTGGTAGAAGGAGTTGACAATGAAAACCCTATAGAAGGTGCATATAGAAAGAGAGACAGATTACGTAACAACCAAGTCAGGAGAGACTATCATTGTACTATGCTCCTACTATCATCGATAGTTTCTTTACATTAGGCAGCTCAGGAAAAGAAAGAAGGTGCATATATTGCTGGAAGAAAATGAAAATATTGTCAAGAAAAAATGTTATTTTGGACGAAAGAAACAAGCAATGGAAACTTATACTAACCTTTGGGCGGAAGATTCTCAATTCAAGAACAAGAAGGTAAGGGATACAAGAAGATATATGTTGAAACAAATTATTTTCTAGGGTAAAACCAATAAATGCTTAACGTACTTACAAAATAGACTCATTCTACATACTTTATTCTTTTTATTGTCATTCTTCTTACTAAACTCTCTGTATTTCTTTTCATTATACATACCCAAGACCACATCTTTCACATGAAAAGACGTAAATACCCTTTTGTCTTCTTCTCTAAGAAGTCAAACCCATCAAACACGTTACATGAAATCAAATAAAAAACTCAAACAAACATCAAATAGGAATTAATGTTTGTTTCACCGTGTTAATTCGATTTGGTTTGCATATTCGATTTATGAATCAAATTAAAAACTCAAACAAGCATCAAATGAGTATTTGATTTGGTTTGCGTGTTTGATTTACGAATCGAATTGGTTGTCTGCTTGAATGTTTTTCCGGCGTGTTAATTTTGTTCTTGGTGTAAGCTGGTTGAAAGATCGGGATGATGAATTAACGGTCACATTGTCTGTGTCCGAGTCTGTGGCTTCTTACAGGTTGTGCCGGGCACAACTTTATTTGCAAGTAGATGAACCAACAATATTTGAAATTTTACACAAATGGGAATTGGAGCAGATGCTATAAGGAAGGCCGGACTAAGGATGAATTCAAAAAAAGTGACTGAATATTCTAAAAAAAGTGATTGAAGATATAGGCCTGGTGCAGAACTCATTGAGCTCATAAAGGTGCTTTGATAGGGACATAACATATAGATGTGGAATATACACAATGAAGTAGACTCAAGTATTGTTGATCGAATATTCTAAAAAAAGTGATTGAAGATATAGGGCCGGTGCAGAACTTATTGAGCTCATAAAGGTGCCTTGATATGGACATAACATATAGATGTGGAATATACACAATGAAGTATTATTGTAGTATTCTTTTGTTAACGCTTTTTAAGTGGTCATTTTGCAATTGAGGATCCTCAGAACCCACATCGTGTTTGTAGGATGTGTAATTTTCATTACTTTTTAATAGTACTTTTGGTTTTATGACGGCTTCAATTTTTTTGTTATGCGGTTCATTAACCAAGTTATCCTACTTGATTGAATTGTCATTAAATGCTTCGCCGGAGATTCACCAGAAATGGGTTATAATGGAGGTAGAAGATGAAGATGTGCGAAATAACCAAAATAGCCTTAACAAACCATTTTAGTTATGTATTATGAAAAAAAAAAAATACAAACTTTAGTAAGAAGAATGACAATAAAAAAAGTAAAGTATGTAGAATGAGTATTTTTAAAGACGTTAAGATTTATAGCTTTTACCCGAATCTATTCCTGAATATCCCATGCCGATAGAAAGCGTTTGAAGCCTTGGATTATTGTTTAGTTTTAAAGTTGTTTCAATACCCAAGTACTGAAAACAAGCAAGGTTTGTTTCACATATCTCAATCGATTCAAGTTTATTACAGAATTTTATCTTGAGTATAGTTACCGCAAGGGTTGGTCCACTTATCTTAACATTCACCGTGTGGCCTGAGTTATATATGTAAAAATGTACAAGAACTCGACAACTTGTAAGATTTTTTCCTATAGCTTCATCACTGACATTAACATACTTAAATATAAGAGATTTAAGAAGATTTATCTCCGTCACTTTTGTAGAAGGCATTTGGGGAACATTCAAAGATTTTCTCTTTAATGACCGCGGTTTTGTATCCAGGAATTTATTTGAGAAAACAAAGTTTCTCACAGAATTGCTGAAACTCTCCTCATTCTCCATTAAGTTCAATTCCAGCTTTTGGACCTTTTTCAACATAGCGAACTCGATCCATTTAGTTAACGCGTCCTTATAATGTTTGTCTAAATCGTAACATATTTTAAATTCTTCAAGAATTCCACTCTTGTGGTGCAACATCACACGGTTAATCCAACGGATATACGGTTCCTCTCTTGATTACGCAGACTTGGTTGTGCTACTATCTTAAGCATTCTTTCATAGTCTTCAAAATCTAAACGAACACTTCTACACCACATGTACCTCCAACTTGTTGAAAGCAGGCTGGTTACACCTACATCCTTAAGAGGCAACAATGACAAGATAGAAACAGGAATATCATCCGGCATTCTGCTCAGAAAATCATCAGGATTGTAATCATGCTGATCACCCTTCATATGCAAAAAACAACACAAGAAGATATCAGCTTTAATAATATATACATGATACAAAAAAAATGTCAAATCCATCCACATCATTTCAATTGATTTTTTTTATATAAAAAAACACTCTAACAAGAAAAAAAAAATCATAGATTGAAAAAAAAACAATAAAAAAACTTTAACAATTAATTAAGCTCAAATTGGCACTAGGATTTTGCTTATGATGTGCTTTTGTTTTGTTATTTAAAGAAGCCTCAATGCTATTGTTTTGTTATTTAAAAATGCTACTGACTGCTACATCATTAGGAAGATAATTATTACACTAAAAAAAACCTGACATACAAAAACTGTAACATTTGTATAAATTTGATCACTAATCGTTAAATTACTTGGACAATAATTCTCACAAGAAATAATCATAACATAAAAAAATAACCACAGGTTATCTATCACAAATAACTAGGGAAAAAGAAAAAGATTGGATGAATGGCTAAGACAAGTATTCAGCTTATGAAAAACAGATGCTAAATCAATTCACACATAAATCCCTTAAAAACATAAGCAATTGTATCAAAGATCATGGTCGACTGAATCAAAAAGATAAAAACATAATCAGTTCATAGCATTTATAGGAAACTACCACCTGCTTGTTTCGCGCCAGACATTTCGCGCAATGCAGGTTCGGTTCCTTGCACGAGACATTGATTGCTGTGACATTGATGTATCAGTGTCATTATCCTGCGGCTCATAAGAACAAGAGAAAATTAATGAATTTATGCAGTGTGTATGAGCAACAGTGTTATCTACACATAAACCCATTGTTACCCCAAAAGTTGAATAGCATTAGTTAGCAACCTCGGAGAATCTAACTTATATACAAGATATTTTGGATGTTTAAATAATTTCTACTACTAATCCTCACCTATTATTGAACAAGTGTTTCAAATATATACTAGGCAAATAGGTTAAAAAAAAAAAATGCATATTATATGGAACTGGAAGAGCTCTTCCTACCTTCTTTAGAAACTTTCGGGCCATGGGTGAGTACTTTCTGCATGTATCTTCATTTCGGATATGTGTCGAGATTGAGAATTATAATCATCAACATCTATGGTCAATGACAACATCCTTTCCTTTAAGAATATCACTCGGTTAAACATAACTTATTTAATATGTTAGAGTGCAAAACCTTATAGCAAATGATTTACAATATATAGTGTTTTACTAATTGACCGTTACCCAACGGTTATATTTTAAATCTTGTAAGTTTGAAATGCAAAAATGACCGTTGGACAACGGTTACTTTTTGTCATAAATGTATTTTTCAGATATTTGAGTATCAAGTATAACTTACCAATTATAAAATGTATATCGTAGATTTTTTTGGTAAAGGGTTTCCCTGGCAAATGTAATACTCAAAAAACATTTAAGTACAAAGGATATAGGTGAAGTTCAATATATCTCAGCCCGTTACATTGGCAGTAAAGCTTACATGACATGACACTTCCTATCCTTTAACCAAGAAAAAACCACTACTCACTAGATTACATTTGACACCTACCAAACACACAATTACTTCCTACCACGACCTTTAAGCTTGATATCATAAAGGTCACAAAAAGCATCCAATTTTGCTGGTAAATTGTAGACATGATCCGCATAGTCATCATAATAATCTTCAAGCTCATGACCGCCACCGGTTGATGCGAGAAAATTAGCCATAGGGTTATCCGGCTCAAGCACCTCCTCATCATCAGTGTCGGAAACAACCACATCCCCTACCTTCGAGAAAGGGTTACCCGCCTTAGTAGAAGAAATTTACGAAGAAGAAGAACTAGGCTTAGTAGCCACCACCTGCTCCTTCTCGTTGTCACCAGATGCAACCTCATCTTCACTAACATGATCACCCGGATGATCAAAGTTTTTTGAGAGAATGACCATCATCATCCACAAGAGTAGCTTTCCCATTTCAAGCTTCCCAATTTTCTCAACAATAGGAGTAGAACAACGAATACCATTCTCATCTATATCAAGAGCATCAATTAAGGGGGTGTTTGAGTAAGCTTATGCAAGCTTTTCTCCTTATCTGCTTATTAGCCTATTTGCTTTCCCAAAAATGATATACGCCTTTTGACATAAGCTTAACTAAATACCTTTAAAGTGTTTAATAGCTTATTGTATAATACAACCTTTTTATTTAGAGCTAATTGCCTCTAAACGTATCATAGTTGTCATGATTTCCTTCTATATGTATCAAACAAATTTTTTTGCTATTCTATGTACTAAACTTCATTTTTGGTATTTTTTTGTGTATTATATAACCATTTTGCTCCTCTTTTTATTAACCGAGAGGGACAAAATGGTCATAAAATACACAAAAATACAAAAAATGCAAGTTTAGTACATAGAATAGAAAAAATTTGTTAGATACATATGAAGAAAATCGACAACTATGATAGATTATCGTGCAATTAGCCCTTTTATTTAATAATTCATTGACTTATTATTTCAAATTTTACTCTAGTAAATTACACTTGGGGTGCTTGATAAAAGCTTATTATAAGTCATTTATACCCAAGTACACCTTATAATACATCCTTTTATTTAAAAATTCATTGACTTATTATTTCAAATTTTGAAAATACATTTCAAATTTTACTCTAGTAAATTACACTTGGGGGTGTTCCGGTAAAGCTTATTTTAAGTGATATATACCCAAATACACCTTATAGTTTACCAAAAGCTGAGATAGGTTTCCCATTCAGGAAATGTTGTTTCAGAAAGTGAATAACATGACAGCTTCAGCCAGAAAAGACAGGGTCATGTTCCATATGCAAACTCACTCATAAGTAAATAGACAAAAATTGAAACCTCATATTTATTACTTCGTAAATAGTGAAAAATATTGGGTTAATCCCAATCTGCGAGAACAAGTTAGTTAGAATTAGTTATATGGCTGTGAAAGGTCATACCTGTTGGTTAAGAGGTTCGAATGAACCATCACAACCTTTCACAAATATGCCTTTTCATTATCTATAAATAGGAAGACATGTAAACAATCAAGATTGATGACAGATTAATAAAAACACTTGTATTTCACAGTTACAATTCATATTTCTGTTTCTTGGTATATTGTGACTAAAGTTAGATCATAGATCCGTCAAAAGGCCAACAATTGGTTTTAGAGCTTGGTTTGGTTGTTAACCAAATCATCATATACCATAAATACAAATCTTTCATTCCTGTTTTGATCAAACGAACCGTATCAATTTTCTTTCGGCCAGTTTTTTGCAAAACTCATTGAACACACAATCAGAAACATCATTTTCGCGTGTTTCAAACAATTTTTTTATCAAGAGAATCCAATTTTCTTTCACCAAAGGATCAATCACTCAGATCAACCGGCATAAATAAAAAAGGTTTTCATCTTGTGTTTTTGCAAACTCTGTTTCAAGAACAACAAACCAAAAAAAATCCATAACCCAGAATCATCATAATTATCAGAAGTTAGGCACGGTTACAAAATCCAAAACCAAAATTCAAAACAGAAATCCATATTCCATAACATAAGTCATCATCAAGGGGCAGTAATCGATTCAATAAAACAAGGGAACAAACACACCTGTTTTTTTGAAGAATCAAGACTCGCACCCTTAATTGAATCATAAATTGATTCAAGTTGTTCATAGAGGCCCAGATAATAATTGGTATTAGGCAAATCCCCAAATCGTGAAACCCTAATTTCGCACAAAATCAGAGGGATTTCATTGGTTCAAGAAGAACCCACCACCGAAGAAAAGAGACAGTTACACCAGTCATATAATCGGCGGTTAACCACCACAAGAAGGGAAGAAGAAGGATTAGTCTCAAGAAGAGACATGCTTGTCTCCAAAGAAGAAGAGAGGCGCAACAGATAGGGCATCACCAGGACCCAAAAGGACATCGGGTTATATTAACCCACCAGGTTCCAAAAATCATTAAACACCCTCCACTTTTATTTTTATATAATATACACTACTTGTAGAGCCGTTGTGCCTGGGTTATTTTTAAAAAATAGATAAATGAGATGATAATAAAAGTAATAACGTAAATTTGTTAAATTTAAAATATGTGTGAGTCACAATCGATTTACAACAATCGCGTTGCAATCTAAAATAGATTGACTCGAACATAAAATGATGTGTGATTTCAATGATCAATTGAGTTGTAACAAACCTTGTAACATTAAAATAATGAACCATAGTATAATATAACGTGATTACACCAATGATATATACATGATATAACATGAACCTTGTTCAAATACCTTCAACTTCTTTATACACGACATTTGTTGTGATTTTGGAGAGATTACCATCCGATCACAAACGACAACCTTCAAACCCCGCTTGCTTTTTACTCTTGATACGGCAACGCATGTTGTCCATGTGAGCACAATAAAGTTTGGTTTTAGGATTGATAATACCACCATGTAAAAGATGTAACATAAAAGGTGGTACAAAGTTCGGTTTTCACGACTATGGTTCGGTTTCAATGACTTTATGTAGTGTGGTATCCCATTTTCATGACTTTAGATGTGCTTGACGGTCAATTGCATCAACCACTTGCTTGCTTCGACATGTAAAAGAATTAAAATACAAATAGCACGTTAAGAGCATGACATTATAAAATCTTAAAACTTATGTGCTTTAGTTATAGTCCCAAAACAAAATGGCATTTCCAAACATAATAATTTCATTAATGTAGCTATAAACAATAACTATAAATGACTCTCGAAGTCTACATAAAATATGTAATAGGAAGTTCTGAACTAAGAAATCTTTCGTTCAAATATAAGAGGATATCAAAGGATTTGGTTAGCTTATTTTTCGAGCTTTTGGACACTTTTTGGTATCATGTTATGTTATAACTAAGGACTCTTCAAGACACATTCGTTAACTATATATGCGTCTTTACCAGCAGCATAAGAAGAAATGAACCATCAAATGACCATGATAATCTTCTAAAGAAGAATTTCAATGTCTCGTCATGAAAAAGATGGTGCTTCGCAGAATGCATAGATACACATGCTAAATCATTAACTCCAATCAATTTGGCTATAATCTTGGACAATATTTTCACCCAAAATAAATAAATAAATAAATAATAAAAGTTTATGTAATTGTGGTGCAAAATTGTTGGGTAAATGTTTGGGAATTATAGACACTTACTTGTTTACCAATTAATTGTAATCAAATATAACCCCATCGACACATTCATAAATAAATAGATGGGTCGGAACTACCAAGTTTTAATAGATTACCTCGATAGCCATCATAATGCAAAGACAAGGGCCCGACCCACAAAAGAAATAGATGTTCAATCTAAAACATAAAGTCATAGTAGATTTAGGGAGTGTTTGGCTGTAGAAAATTATAAAGTAATCAAACTCTTTAAAGCTATTCATAATCTACTTCTTGAATATGGATTTAAGAATTGGTGCACTGATGTTCTTTACCGTGTAGCCATGAACATATATTACCCCAGATTGAGGATATGAAACAATTAGAGGCAATTCCATTAACAACTGCACACAATGGTTATAGATTAGAGGTAGTGAAATGGCTGGTACGGGTTGGGTGGGGTTGACACGTTAGTCAATACATTTAGGCACATACAGTGTTCCCATTACTCGAAGCCAAATCATTAGCAGCTTGAATATTACATTTCGTATCGAGGTACCCGTGTTACGCTATGGGTCGATTATGCATTCTAGTAAAAAAACCCATTAAACAATAAGCCGATGCCAAATACTCTTTTATATAAATAAAAGGCGTTTGAGATTGCATATTTCAACGTGTCCCAAAATCATTTAAAAAATGTGTCCCAAAGTAAACAAATAGAATTCTTGACGTTGTTGATCTAATAATGCAATAAGCAAATACGTACTTAGAGGTTGTTTGTGCAAGCTTATCTTTTGAGGTTAAGCTTATGTTGAATGAGTAGGTTATGGGCTTATGATGTAATGAGGGATATGCTCACGTTGAGCTTCTGGATTAATTTATGATCCAGATGTATTAAAAAAGAGATTACAAATTTATATAAGCCTATCCCCTAAATAAGTTCATACGCATGACGTGTCTAAATAGTAAAATAGGCTCTTTTGCTAATAAGCTACAACAAACACCCTGTAATAAGCAATTTCAAACACCTTGGTAGGAAACCTATAACACACAATGCTCCAAATAAACACTATATAACAACAAATGGGCACACAATCCTATTTAAAACATCATTTATCTAATGTAAAAATTCTAACTATTGGCCATTGTGTAGTTAAGCTAATAGTATATACATGATTAGATACATAAGAAAGCACATTATTTCTTTAAAATAAGTTTACTTATTGTATGTTTAACTTCAGTTTTAAGTAATTCAACTTGTTAAACGCCAAAACTTTTTCAAAATCTTACTAACTTACCATCCCATATCTTGTGTACGTGACTATATCAATTGCATAAATGCTCTTCTCCATAGACTCAACAACATGAACAGCGTAACCAATATTTTAGACACTTGAAAAACGAACCTTTAAATAATCTCGAGTTGCTTCAGTTGATGGTTACGCAAACGTTCTACAATCTGTAGTCTTGCAAAACATCTACTTTACATATGCTTCTTGCCAAGTGTTGGTTCTGCAATAAAGAAAAAGATCAACATATGAAAAAAAAAAACTAAATCCAATTAAGTATAATACTATCTTTTTTCTTAACATCCCAAAGGCTAAATGGTAGAATTTTAACGGCAAATATTCATGGAATAGTCAAATACTTAACTTTAATAATTTAGTTACTATTATCAACGAAGTAAAAACAATTAGACTGTATAAGACAACCATGGTTTAAAACAATGAGTTTTAATCCAAATGTTTTTTTGTAGGTAGCTAACACATTACACATGAGCTCTGTAAATTTGAGACTCAATTAGACAAATGGTGTGATCATAGTCATATTTTTTCGGACAACAACACACTTCTGGACAAAATCATAGACAACCAAATTGTACATTGTATGCTTTTTTTCAAGTGATCTAACATGTGTTCAGAGCTTAAGTGATTAACAAAGAGGCCTAAGGATTTACACCAACAAAAACCTACTGTCATATATGAACAATTATAAAAACTTTACCCAAAACACTGAAACCATATTTATTAGAGCATATTAGCATTTTTAAGTCCTAAACATCATGAATTTACATATTCATAGTATTGCCTTAATCGAAGTTAATAATACAAGATTAATGTATCTTTTATGTTGCAAATTCAGGGGTGTTTGGGACTTTTTTTTTCTAAAATACTTAGTAATAAGGGGTGTTTGGGACACTTTAATAGCGTAATCGGGGTGATTGGGCTGTCATAATAGCTGAATCAGGGTGTTTGGGACTAATTTTAATAGTTGAATTCAGGTGTGTTTGGAAGCCACCGTTGTTCGTATCTCTATCAATTCAGACAGAAGCCACCACATCTATTCAAATATACTAAATGCTGATAAAAGAGACATTATATATGATCAACATAAATTGTTTGGTCCTGGAAACATGTTTTTCTGACATAGAAGTCATGACTGATATATGTTGTTTTTTTTTTTTTTTTCAATTAGATTCCTGAAGTTGTGTTGTTTCTTAAATTGATGATGGTAAGGAGATTCTTGCAAGTACATTGTAACATCATATGTTATTCTTACTTCTAACGCCAAAGAAATGCAGTCCAATATCTAAAGGGAGAGTTCCGGCTTGCTTACCTTATGAGGGATCATAAATTCACTAAAGAGGTTCAAAGCTTGTAAAAAGGAGAATCCAAAGAATCATAGCACGCAATATCAGGCATTAGCAGGATTCATCACCATCCCTTTCCCGTGTAAATAGCTTTGTTCCTATTATTGTGTTCCTAAAATTGCTCTAAATATCAGGCATTAGCAGGATTCATCACCATCCCGCCTCAAATAACAACACATATGGTTAAGTAAATCATTATATATAAAGTAAACATGCTAATCTCGTACCTCAAACCATTTAAACTTTAAGCTATCATTTGTTGTAGCCACCATTCTCTTACGCAGTTTGAGGTCACAATTGCATCCATCACGAATGGAAAATCGTTTTACGTCACAATATCGCATTATATTAAAAAATTTATTTAAATGAGCGATGTAAGCCTATCCCTAAATGAGTTCATACGCTCAAACGTGTCTAAACAATAAAATAGGCTATTTTTGCTAATAAGCTAGAACAAACACCCTATAATAAGAAATTTCCAAAGGCCTTGGCGGAAAATCTATAACACACATTCTAACTTTGGCCATTGTATAGCTATGCTAAAAGTATACACATGTTTAAAATACAAAACAATGCTCAAATGATTACATTACTAAATCAATGCACGATGATTACCTTCCACATTTTCCATTCTTTTAACATTCCATCGAACATCTTGTATGCAACCTTCAAATAAAGCGTATGTAGTCGAAAAATACACAATTATCGAAAACATATATTAAAAAGTCCTAAATATTTAAAACCCTATAAATAGATATAAAAAGCCCAAATTTTTAAAACGATTCAATATAAAAAAATATGACAAACTAACCATTAAGTTCGGAAAACATGTTTGGATCTTTCAACATGTTATTAGTAATTAGTTATTATAAAAAATATACAATCAAGACTTTGTGGACTCCAATTCATATTTGGTTCATACATACATTTCATCAAACACTTTGTGGACACCAAAACATACATAAATTAACAGATATGCTTTTGTGCATCAAACACCCGCAAACAAAACAACCAATCTCTCATTCAAATTGCAAAGAATTTACCTTTATCGACAACAATACGTGCTCTTCATTTGGTTTCCGACTTCTCTTTTAAACTTCTGCAAAGGATTAGGTTTTGAATAAGAAATAATTGCCATTGTATAGGTTTTTTCTGAATAACAAATAATTGAATCGGAACAAAATTAAAGTGACAACATATAAAAAACACATACAAATTATGCAGAGTATCTGATTCGGTCTAGATTTTTCATATTCGGCTGCATCTTGGTCCTGAATTACTGGGTTTACATCATAAACATAAAAAAATTAGTAATAACACAAACCAAATCGATTCAATACAATTAAAACTTACCGAAATTATTGAATTGTTAGGGTTGATGATAATCCTTGAATCAAAGATATATAGACAAATTCGTAGGTTATTTTGGATGTTTTTTTGAATGCATTGAATTTGATTTGTGAATTGAAACTGGAAAATAAATTATTTATAGCAGAGAAGCGTATAAAGGAAGATTTCTGAATTGTGGGGTATGATTTGAAGTGATTTATGGAACCGATTGTTTTGATATATGATATGGAGTGCGGGGAGAATACTTGTACTATGGCTTTAAATAAAGCGGGGTATTAAACGCAATTTTTAATGCAGGGTGCTTAGTAGGCTTGTACAAAAGCTTATTTTATTATATATAATAGATTAGTATTTGATATATATTATATATATTTGTTTTAGGAAAGTTACTTCCTTTAGATTTGGGTTAGTAATTCTCAAGGTTTTTAGAAAAATATAATAACCTAGTGATTACACTACTTGTTATATTAAAAGGATAGTTTAAGGAGTAATTAACCTTAGGTTATTCAACTTAAAATATAAAATCTCCAAGGATAGTTTTGTTTGAAAAAAACTAGTCCCCATAAGTTATAGTTAGCTGTAAGGCACAAAACAAAGGAGCTACTTGAGAAAAGAAATTTCGAGACACTTAGTGTTAGATATTTCATTTGGATATTTATACAATATCCTAGAGATATGACAAAAAAAAGTGGAGATAGTGCAAAGAAAGAAGTAAGTACTACTAGTACACCTCAATTCCAATCTCGAATTACTCATTATGGGCAATTCGAATGCAAATCATTCTCGAAGCGAATGGTTTATGGGAAATGATAGAGCCACTAGAGACGACTCAAACCGAAAACAAGAAAGATAAGGCTGTATCGCATTCCTTTACCAATTTTACCGAAGAACAATTGCTTCAAATAATAAAGCAAAAAACTGCGATAGCCATTTGGGATGCTTCAAAGACTAGACACATTGGGGAACAAAAAGTTCAACAAGCAAGACTACAAATACTCAAATCTGACTTTGAGATGTTACATATGAAGGAAGACGAGACAATCGACACCTTCACCTGAAAAATAACAACACTACTAAACAAAGCTTCTAGTCTAGGGCACACAATTGAAGATCAAACAATAGTACGAAACCTATTAAATGTTGTACCCGATAGGTATCTACGAATAGTTGAATCAATAGAGCAATATTCCGATCTAAGTGAAATGACAATGGAAGAAGCAATTGGAAGACTCAAGACATATTAGGAAAGAATTAAGTACAAGAAGGGTAAACAAGTGGACAATCAAGAGAGACTGAAGTTCACACGACATGAAAATAAAGGAAAGTATATTAGAGGACGTGGATGTGGAAAACATAGATTTTCACAAGGAAAGAACCACGAGAAATTTAAGGAAGAGAAGAAAGATGGAGAAACCTCTCATAGAAACTTCAATGGAAGCAACTTCAAGAAATCAAGCTATGATACTAGAAAATTACAATGTTTCAAATGTAAGAAGATAGGACATATTGCACCAAATTATCCTCAAAGGACAAAGGCAAATGAGCAATCTAATCTTGTTGAAGAAGACTTAGAACCAACCCTATTAATGGCAATATTAGAAGACTCAGATAAAGGGAATTAAGTAAAAGAAGTTGAAGGACAAAAGGTCTCACTACATGAAGAATATGTAGTTTATAAAGGGATAAATATGGATAGTCTATGGTATTTAGACAATGGAGCTAGCAACTATATGACTGGAGTGAGAGAACACTTCAAGGAGTTAGATAAGAAGGTCAGTTGAAAAGTAAGATTTGGAGATGGTTCACACATACAAATCAAAGGAAAAGGTTCAATTTTAATAGAATGTGATGACGAGAAGCAAAGAATTATATCAAACGTATATTACATTCCTAGCTTGAAAAGCAACTTATTGAGCCTTGGACAGTTTACTGAAATTGGTTGTAAGGTAGTAATGGAAGAAGGCAATTACGACTTTATGACATGGATAACAAAATCTTCATGAAAGTTACGCGACAAAGAAACCGACTATATAAAGCAAGTCTAAGGATAGGTACACCTGTCTGCCTACTAGCAAATTTAAAGGATAATACATGGTTATGGCACACGAGACTAGGACATCTCAGTTTCGAGTCACTTAAATCAATGGCTCAAAGGCATTTAGTTCATGGAATACCTGCCATTAAACATACAACACAAATACGAGATGTTTTTTTAATTGGAAAACATAGTAGAGTGCCATTTCCTAAAAGAGCAAAAGCTAGATCAACTTCACCTTTAGATTTGGTATTTAGAGATTTATGTAGACCAATCTCACTACCGACACCTTCTGGAAAGAAATACATATTCTTGTTAGTAGATGATTACTCAAGATATATGTGGGTGTATTTCTTAAGTACGAAAGACCAAGCATTTGATACTTTCAAAGAATACAAAAAGACGATAGAAAATGAGTTAAGGACAACATTCAAGATGTTAAGAACTGATCGTGGAGGAGAATTCACATTGAATGAATTCACACAATATTGTAAATAAAATGGCATAGCATGACAACTTACCGCACCTTACTCACCACAACAAAATGGAGTAGTTGAAGAAGAAATCGACAATTATGTCTATAACAAGATGTATGATGAAAGCAACGAACATGCCACAAAACTTTTGGGATGAAGTCATTAGACATGCCATATACATCTTAATTAGCATTCCTACAAAAGCATTAGAAGACATTACTCCATATGAAGCAATTAAACGAAGAAAGCTAAACTTAGAAAATCTAAGAGTTTTGGTTGCATAGCATATGCAAAGGTACCATCACAACATTTGATGAAGTTAGATGAAAGAAGCGAGAGAATGATATACTTAGGAAATGAACCAAAAGCTTACCGACTATTTGATCCAACAACACAAAAGATATTTATTATTAGAGATGTGAAGTTTAAGGAGAATGAAACATGGGATTGGAAGGAATACATGAGTGAGCACATTAACAACAAACCCAAATGGACTGACTTCAAAATAGAAAATCTTGAAGACACAAATGAACATCATGATCAAGGAACTTAACCAGATGACAATGAATTCCCTAACAATGATGATGATGGATATACATCACCGACAACAAGCTCTCCCTCAGATTCTCAAACACTTCACACACCATCAACAAGTTCATCACAAGTAAATTCTTAAATTACACCCAATACCTCAACACAATCAATCTATCAAAGTGATAGTGATTCAATCTCAACCACAAATTCACATTCACACTTTGATCAGATGCCATTGAGAGGTTATAGAACATTAAATGACTTATACGATAACACCGAGGAATTATTATTGGCTGAAGATGAACCCAAGAACTACGAGGAAGCATCAAGCGATCAAAAATGGATTGAAGCAATGAAGGTCGAGTTAAATTCCATCAACAGGAACAACACATGGGAATTAACCACTCTACCCAAAGGACATAAGGCAATTGGTTTAAAATGGGTATTCAAGACAGAGAAAGATGCTAATGGAGAAAAAGGCTACATACAAGAGCATGGCATAGACTTTGAAGAAGTGTTCGCACCTGTAGCAAGGATGGAAACTATCCGATTTCTACTCACCATAGCTGCTAACAATAATTGGGAAGTATATCACCTCGTCGTAAAATCTGCATTTCTACATGGAGAATTAAAAGAAGAAGTGTACATTACACAACCCAAAGGATTTATGAAGAGAGACCATAATGGGAAATTTTATAGACTTATAAAAGCTCTATACGGACTAAGACAAGCCCCACATGCATGGAACATAAAGTTAGACAATACCTTGAAGTCATTAGATTTCAAGAAATGTGCACTAGAACAAGCTATCTACATGAAGACATCAAAAGACTCAATATTACTAATAGGAGTTTATGTAGATGATCTAATCATCACTGGTACACCAAAGAAGGAGATCGAAAAGTTTAAAGCTCAAATGGAAGAAAAATTCGAAATGAGTGACCTAGGATTATTAGCTTACTATCTAGGAATAAAAGTGATTCGTTGTGAAGTGAGTGGTAAAAAACACAATATCAACGTATATCAAAATAACCGTAAAATCCGACAAATCAACCCTTTAGGAAAAAGGTCAACGTGCCAAACCTCACGGGTGTGATAAAAGTGATATCGGGAAAGTGATTTCCCCGGTTCGTGTCCCAACGAGGTGTGAATGGAAGGAATCGTTGAGTTTCGTGATTTGAACTTGAATTGGTTTTTTAATGATTTTGGATTTGATTACGTATTCTACAATTTAATCAACGGAAGGTAATTAAGGCAAGGGAACCCTAATAAACTAAAAATAAACTATCACTAAGCCTAAGGAATGATAAAACGGTTACACTAAGTCCTAGGGTGCAAAAACGTAAAACGTAAAACAGGAAACAACCCGAGCCATAAACGTAAAAGTTTTGCAATTTAAGGGCTACGGGTGTGAAATCAATTTCCCACGTTCTATTTGACTAAAAATAATTTTAGAAAAAGACCGGGTATTTTTTGACTTTTAAAATAATTATTACAATTAAAACCATTAAACACTAATTAAATTATTAAAAATACTAAACTAATTAAGAAAAATCTGAAAATTTCACAAAAAGTACTTTGAACTAAACTGAATCTAGGAAAATTAAGAAAAATGGTGAATGCTTTGTAAAATAAGCAGAATATAAGCTAATAAGTTCTTAATCCTAAACTGCCAATTTGTCTATAAGACATTAATGTTGTAAAATCAAACTGAAAGAAGTCCCAAGGGCAGATGGTGTTGGCGTGTGGTGTTGGTGTGTTGAGAGAGGTGACCAGGGTTCGAATCCCCTTGGTACCCTTTTTGAAAATCTATATTTTTTTCAACTTTGCTTTTTGAGAATCAAAGGTACAAACAAAACAAGCATTTCCATAAAAATTTACTTTTGAACAGCACACAATAAGCTATATGATCAACTTATATATAACTGATTTGGACAGTAAGCAAAAAACAAACCTTGAACAGATTTACCAAACACTCCTAACTACTGATAAGCTCAAATTAAGTACACAAGGCAGTTGGAAAATGGTACATAAACATGATGTGTTGTTAAACAAACTAAATCACCAAGATTAAGCTACAAATAAGCAAGATCTAAGGGAAAACAGTTGGGTATTGAACTACACTGATGGGAAAACTTAAAACTAGATAAGTGAGATAAGCACTATAACTAATCCTAATAATCTCAAAAGGAAAATCTAAATAGTTAAATCCTAAGTACCTACTATAAGCTAACAAAAACTCATAACTTCACTAAATAAAATTGGATTTTTCTCTTGATAAGCTAATAAGAAAGAGAACGTTGACTGTGCTATTGGTTTTGCAGTTGCGAACAGTTGTTGAGACTGTTACGACTTATTTATAAGCTGAGAATTGAACTCCACAATTAGGTACAAGCTGCAAATATAAAGTTAGCACAGTAGGGAATCATAAAAACGAATTTAATGGTAAAAAAAGAGCATGATGACAGCTTAAGATTAGGCTGATATCAGCTTCTCTTGGGCTGCTTTATGCTGATATCTCAGAAAAAAAAATGAAAAGACAGCTTTAAAAGTTAAGCTAAACTATGCTAAAAGGAATTAAGATGCAAACATAATTTGACACAAACTAAGTTAGGGACCTACGGATTCAAGAAAAGCCAATTTTACAAGCTTTGATTTCCAAACAAACTCTGAAAATGGGCATGAGCAGTGACTATAAGTCATTGCTCGAAAATCTTTGAATGCGAGAAAAAAATGCCTTTTCAACGACCAAAATCGAAAGCGGAACTTATGCAAACTACTTTCAACCTTTCAAACTAATCTAAGACTCTTGAAAAGAGTTTGACTTGGCAAACAAAACGGGTAAAAGCGAGTTTCTTTGACTCTTTTCATCATGACCCAAACACCCTTGAATGAATTTTTTTCTTACTAAATGTTTAAAAAAACTTAGACCTTGGATTTGTTACATGAAAACGGAATAACAAGTTAGCAAAGACTCTTTTCAATCTTGGTAACAAGAAATAGAAGCTAAATACTAATAGAAAAACAGGTTAAAGAAAAACTTGAAATTTCATTCATTAACTAAAAAATTACAAGCGGTAGAAACTAAATTTATTTTAAAACTAAAGTAAGGGTGCCTTATACATTGGCTTACATCAACTATTTATACTATACTACTAGGTCTTCAACTCTTCACTTCTTGTTGTGCTTGTTTTGTGAGAGCAGTCAAGCCAAAGTTCAATCCTTGTGCTTTCTTGAACTAAATCCAGCCGTCCAATAAGTAGGTACCAATATAGGTAAATCCAAGCCATTGATTGGGGTCCTTTTGAGCTTGGATTGCTGACTTGGACATTGGGAGGAGGGGGGAAATTGGTAGTGGGTTTAGGATTAGGGTTTAACTGGGTAAAAGGGTTGAGGTGAGGTTGAGTGTTTTGGGGTTTGAGGATATTGGGTAAAGATGGGTGAGGTAATCTGGGAAGCAGAGAAAAGGTTTAGGGTTCTGTTTCTTGGGCGGGAAAATGGGGAAGACAGGGGGGTATTAGGTTTATCAGTTGACTGGGTATTGGATTGGGTTGACCGGGTAAATGGGTATTGGATTGGGCGGTGGGGTTGTGTATTAATCCATAAGGACCAATATTGCATTTATCAAAACCAAAGGACCAAATCATGAAATCTGAAATTGCAAGGACCATTCACGTAACTTCGAAAAGTAATCCAAGGGTCATATTTGACAATCTCACATAATCGAGGGCCAAATCATCATTTTTAAACTCGAAGGAAAAATTGTAATTTTCAAAATTATCCAAATGACCAATTTTGACAAGTAAAATTACCAAAGGACTAAAAATGTTTATTTTCAATTTAAAATGTCCAGGGTGAATCTGTCATTCTTTGAAATTCGGGGACTAAAGTTGCCATTTTAAAAGTTGGGGGTGAAGCGCCAATTATGCAAACTTTGTTCGTTTTCATTTGTTTTCAATAATTTTGCATACGAAACATATAAAACACAATTTTGAGATATTTTCGATATTTTGATGCATTTGGAGTGTTTTAGATGTTTCTGATTCAGTTTGACCTAAAATGATGAGTGAATAAGCACTCATCAAATCCCCACACTAAAACATTGCTAGTCCCTAGCAATCTTTTGAGAAAACTTAATGGATTTGAATCTCTTTACCAAAAGCCATTACTTGGAGTAGCCAAATGTTTCAGTTCAGTAAGAACTATGGTACATCGATAACCATGTGATTTTGAGCAAATCACCGACTTTCAACGGTTTTGATTTGTCTTTACCGAAGCCGTTTGCTACGGACTAGCCAACTCTTAGATAATTTATCAATATTATCTTTGGTGAGTGATTACCAATTATGGTTTTCAACCGCCTTTACCACAAGCCATAAACTTGCGGGCTAGCCAACTCTTCACTAATTAAAGATATGGTGAAATGAACACCATACAATTTTGGGCAAATTGCAAGCCGTCAACAATTTGAGATATCTTTACCAAGAGCCGTTTGCTCTGGATTAGCCAATCCTTTTGTTTATTAGACATGGCGGATCGATAATCGAAATCGAGTAAGTGCAAAACACTTACTCCAAAAAAAAATTTTGGCCAAAATGGGGAATAGGCGGTAAAACATATGATAAAATTCGCGAAATTCCCCCACACTTAGAAATGAATATTGCCCTCAATATTCAAAGTACTGCGGTTATGCGAAACTAAGAACGTAAAGGGAAATACTACGGCCATTATTTGAATTTTTTTTTTTTTTTTTTTTTTTTTTTTTTGTTGAAAACCTTTATACAACAATGGGCAACTCCCCACACTAGGGTGGTAGAAAGTAGAGAGAAGTCAAATCTGGTGAAAACCCATATAGCGTGCTCTTGTTTTTGTTAACCGAGTCGCTAGCTTGACTCGATCCCGCATTCATTGGTTCATGGGAAAGTTTGTAGATCCGGGACAACCAAGGATGGTATGTCCCTCCAAAATAATGTTTCAATCTATGTCCATTCACCTTGAAGTTTGGTCCGTCGGTTTGAGATAACTCGGCGGTGCCATAAGGAAAAACTTTGGCAATGGTGAATGGACCGGTCCAACGGGTCTTAAGTTTCCCCGAGAAGATTTTCAATCTAGAATTGAAAAGAAGGACTCGGTCACCAACGTTGAAAACGCGGTTCTTAATCTTTGAGTCATGGATCTTCTTTGTCTTTTCCTTGTAAATCAACGAGTTCTCGTAGGCTTGGTCACGGAGTTCATTTAATTCATTGAGTTGAACTTTCCGGTGATCACCCGCGTACTTAAGGTCAAAATTGGCATGCTTTAAGGCCCAATAGGCTTTGTGCTCGAGCTCGATCGGGAGATGACACGCCTTTCCATACACAAGCTTGTAAGGAGTACACCCGATGGGTGTTTTGTAAGCGATGCGGAAGGCCCAAAGTGCATCTTCAAGTTTGTCCGACCAAGAGGCACGGTTTTCACCTCGGTCCTCTCCAGATTCTTTTCAAACCACGATTGAAACTTCCACTTGCCCACTAGTTTGGGGTGATCGCGGTGAAAGGCGGTGAGTGACACGTGCTTAAGCATGACTTTGCGAATTGGTCGTTGCAAAAGTGCGTCGCGATCACTAATGATGGCACGGGAGTTCAAGCGGGTAAAGAGAGACTTCAAGAATTTCACAACTACTCGGGCATCGTTGGTAGGGCGCTTCGCTTCCACCCATTTGGACAAATAATCGACCGCCACGAGTATATACTTGTTCCCTCGAGAAGGCGGAACGGCCCCATAAAATCGATGCCCCATCGTCAAAGATCTCGCACACTTGAATGGCATTTGAGGCATTTCATCTCTTTTAGAGATGTTGCTATGACGTTGGCAAGAGTCGCAAGATTTAGACGAGGTCATGGGCATCTTTGTAAATCGTGGGCCAATAGAAACCGGAATCAAACACCTTTTAGCGGTGTAGTTAGGGCCATGATGTCCCCGTGGGTCCATTATGACAAGCCTTGAGAATTTCATCGGCTTCGGCGTGAACACACCGTCGGATGACTTGATCCGCACAAACCTTAAACAAATAGGGGTCGTCCGAAATAATGCTTAACATCTTTGAAAATTTGTTCTTTTGTTGGGACGACATCCCTTTCAGAACAAAGTTACCGCATGATAGTTTGCAAAGTCGGCAAACCATGGGGTACTGAATTTTCATGATGAGATACCACATTAAGAGTCTCGAGAGGAAACGTTTCGTTTATTTCCTTTTCTCGAGCACACCTTGATGTGGATTTTCAAACGAGAGATGATCGGCCGCTAGGTTCTCCGCTCCTTTTTATCACGGATGATGATATCAAATTCTAGTAGGAGGAGAACCCATCGAGCAATCTCGGCTTTGCATCTTGCTTAGCAAAGAGATATTTGAGAGCCGGTGATCCGTATACACTATGCTTTGGACAAGATCAAGTATGGCGAAACTTCTCGAAAGCATACACCACGGCTAGTAATTCTTTCTCCGTCGTAGTGTAATGTGCTTGAGCTTGATCAAAGTTTTGCTAGCATAATGTATAGGTGGAAATGTTTTGATTTTCGTTGTCCCAAAACGGCACCTATGGCGAAATCGCTTGCATCGCACATAAGCTCAAATGGTAATTCCCAATCGGGGCAACTAAATTGGTGCTTGATGAGCTTTTTCTTAAGAGTTTGAAAAGCTTCAACGCACTCACTAGAGAAGGCGAAGGAGTATCCTTTTCAAGAAGTCGGGTCATAGGCCGGGATACTTTTGAAAAGTCTTGAATGAAACGACGATAAAATCCGGCATGACCAAGGAAACTTCTAACTCCTTTGACGGTTGTGGGAGGAGGTAATTTTGAAATGACATCGACTTTAGCCTTGTCAACCTCAATCCCGCTCTTAGAAATCTTATGGCCAAGGACAATGCCCTCTTTGACCATAAAGTGACATTTCTCCCAATTTAGACTAAGATTAGTGTTTTCACAACATTCAAGCATCTTGTCCAAATGGGAGACATGTTGAAAAGAATCCCCAAAGAAAATCATCCATAAAGACTTCCATAGTCTTTTCGATCATGTCATGGAAAATGGCCATCATACACCTTTGGAGCGTCTGGGAGCATTACACAAGCCGAAAGGCATGCGTCGGTAAGCAAATGTTCCATAAGGACACGTGAATGTGGTCTTTTCTTGATCTTGTGGGTCAATGGGTATTGGAAGTAACCCGAGAAACCATCGAGAAAACAATAGTATTCGTTTCCGCTAATCTCTCAAGCATTTGGTCCATGAAGGGTAATGGAAAGTGGTCTTTACGGGTGGCTTCATTTAACTTTCGATAGTCAATGCAAACACGCCATCCTGTAACCAATCGAGTAGGAATCAACTCGTTTTCATCATTTTCAACAACGGTAATGCCACCTTTTGGGCACACAATGAGCGGGCTAACCCGAGGACTATCCGAGATAGGGTAAATCAATCCGGCATCGAAGTTTTATGACTTCGCTTTGATAACCTCATGAATTTTAGGATTCACCCTTCTTTGGTGTTGAACCGCGGTTTGAAGTCATCTTCCATGAGAATCTTGTGTGTACAAAATCTCGGGTCAATACCCTTGATGTCGGAAGGTTCCAGCGATGGCTCGCTTGTGTGACTTCAAAACCTTTATGAGGCGGCTTTTCATCCTCACTCAAGTCTTTAGCAATTATGACGGGTGATTTATTGTCACCCTCAAAAATGCATACTCGAGATGAGGTGGTAAGTCCTTAAGTTCGACCTCGGGAGGGTCATTAGATTTTTCAATCGTTTGATTTCCTCTTTATGAAGTTCTTGAGGAGGGAGTGAGGAAGGATCTTCATTGAGCATCTTCTCGATGAGAAGAATATCTCCCTCATGTCGATGGGGCGTGATCAATTTCCGTAGAGCGAAATCACTAGCCAAGTATGCTTCTATCTCTTCCAAAATAAAGTCACTTCCTCAAGCGGAGTGAGGGAGGGAAGAGAAAGCAACAATAGGATTAACCGAAGTGGGATTGCCACTCGAGAATCCAAGAATTTCTTGAGAATACTCCTCCGACACAATGTCAAGGACATCAATTTTGTTGACGAATTGTCTCCATAATTGGGGAGTATTTCGTAACTTGATTGAGATTGAAGGTAACGGCTTCCTTGTTTACCCATAAAGTGATTTCCCTTCATCAACATTGATCAATGCGACCCGTTTTAAGAAGCACCTCCCAAGGATGAGGGTACTCGGGATCGGCATCAAATTCGACAACAACAAAGTCGGTGGGAAATGAAACTTGCCTACTTTCACAAATACATCCTCGGCTATACCTAGCGGACGAGAACTTGTACGGTCCATAAGCTCGAGGATCATACATGTAGGTGTGGCGGAGGTAATGAAAGCTTTTCCACATGGAGTGTGGCATCAAGTTAATGCTAGCGCCAAGATCGGCCAAGGCGGAGCATTGAACTATGCCTTGAAAATCACATGGGATGAGAAATTTTCGGGTCTCCTAACTTTTCGGAAGCTTTTAAGGATAACCGCCGAACAATTTTCGTTCAAAGAAGTTTTAGCCATTTCGAAATCTTTTCTTTGTTATTCAACAATTTTTGATTGTTGGACCTAACTGGCATTAGAAGAAGAGCGTCCATGAAACTAATCTCGGTGCAAATCTTGAAAGATTTGGATAAGCTTCTCCATTTGTTGACTAGTTTTATCACGGAGTTTTGGTCATTAAGCCTTGAAGGATAAGGAAGTGAAGGCTTAGGAATGGTCATCGGAACAACGGGTTCGGAATTGGAGGTAAGACCACGGAGATTGGACTTGTGCGGTGCCGTGGGCTTGAGTTATGCACCTTGTCTGTGATACCTCGGTTTCTCGTTCCACATCCTCACGGGAGAAGGATTAGGCATCGAGGGTCCTCATAAAACTTACCACTTGGTGGCAATAGCATTCAATTCACCTTTTGGGTTGGGAATGGTATTACTTGGAAGAGCACCGAAGTTGAAGCTTGATTCTTTTGACTCATGAGACTAGCAATCATGCTTTCAATCTTGCTATGAGATTGATCAATTTTGTTACTAGTAGCTCTAAGCTCGGAGTGAAATCATTCTTCAAAGTGGTAATTTGATTTTGCATGGACACCATCTTAGCTTCATTGCTTTTGATGTAATTAGCAATGTCAATGGAAGCTTGAGGAGGTTGGGCATGCACATTTTGTTGAGGAGCTTGGAATCGGTTTTGATTGAAATTTCCTTGATTTTGAAAACCTTGATTTTGATTTTGAAAATTCGATTCGACTCGATTTTGATTGAACGATTATTTCTATTTTGCACATTTTGATTGTTACGATTTTGATTAAACCCGGGTGGTCCAAGAAATTGTTAGAGCGATAGGCGAGAAGGTTTCGGTCCCTTGCGGTTGGTAGGAATTACCTCCCATATTGTAGGAACCGAAGCGGCATAAGCGCTCTCTTGAGTGAAGCCACGGAGGTGGACACTCAAAATAAGGGTGTGGACCACCACAAGTTTCACAACTCTTGTTCACGACATTCACTTGTTGATTGTTATTATTTTGACTCATTTTAAGTACAGCGGTGGATATTTCTTCAATCTTTTTGGTTAGAGTCGTGTATTCCGAAGATGGAAGGGTGGTAGATCTCCTTGACTCACTCCTCTCGTGAGGAATCCCAATAATTGTGGTGGGCGGTCATGTTTTCAATGAGATCGTAGCACTCTTGGTCGCCTTTTCATAAAGGTACCACCGGCGTGACATTTATCGTGTCACGATGTCTCAATGTTAACCCGTTATAGAATGTATCTATTTGGGTGACAAGCAACATGTTGTGGTTTGGACATCGATCAATCAAGCTTATAGCGTTCCCATGCCTCAAATAAGGACTCATCGGGATCTTTGCCGAAAATGCGATTTCATTCCGTAGTTTCGTCACCATCGACGGTGGAAAATATTTCGCCAAATTTGGAGATCATTTCATCGAAACTATGGATTGAGTTCTTGGGAAGGCGATCAAACCATGCGGTGGCATGAGCGTCAAGGAATATGGAAAGAGGTATAAGCGAAGGGGCGTCATCGGTGACCCATTTTGCTTCATACTTTGGGTGACGGTGAGAAATTTGTCGAGATGCTTGTTGGCATCGTCACCCGTGATCCGTGAAATTGGCAAAACTTTGGACTTGTTGAATCATGTGATGCTTAAGTCCAAAATCCGTAACCTCGATGTTGACCGGGCAATTGGACCTTGAATCCATCCATCGTGGGTTGGCAAAGCTCCTCCATCGTTCGGAGATCGGGAGCTTGATTTTGTGGACCAGGTTGTTGGACTTGAGGTCCGTTCCCTAGGTTATGTGTCATTGTGATTTGTTCGACGATGCGTATCTCGGTGCGTTTGCTTGGTTACTGTTCGTCTACGAGCTTCGGCGAGTCATGCACTTCCAAAACAACACTTTCAATTAAAACAAGACCGAGGCAAAACACGGTGAACTTAAACCAATAATCCCGTGAAATGATCACTTCTATAAGTAAAAGCGCACAAAGGCGGAGAGACTTTGTAGGTCGTGTGAAGCTTATTAAAACCGTCTCTTTTCGACCGCAATTTAATGTCAAGCCGTCCTTATACCCCTCACAGTTTGTTAAACCGATAAAAGTAAACCAAAACACGAAGCGACACAAAGGCAAGTTTTAAATCTTTAGTTCGGGAACTTATAATGATAACACCTCGATTGAGAATGTTATTTTGATTGTGTCTTCTATTTATTTAAAACAACAAGGAAAATCTTTTGTATTTTAATCTTTTACATATATATACAAAGAAAAGAAAATATTTTTGTATTTTGTATTTTATAAAAACAATAACTTCACGAGGAAGGTTCTTGAGTCACTAATCGCAAAAACTTCACGATATTGTCATAACACACCTCCCGGCAGCGGCGCCAAAATTTGATTCGTTGTGAAGTGGTGGTAAAAACACAATATCAGCGTATATCAAAATAACCGTAAAATCCGACAAATCAACCCTTTAGGAAAAGGTCAGCGTGCAAACCTCACGGGTGTGATAAAGTGATACCGGAAAGTGATTTCCCGGGTGGTGTCTAACGAGTGTGAATGGAAGGAATCGTTGAGTTTCGTGATTTGAACTTGAATTGGTTTTTAATGATTTTGGATTTGATTACGTATTCTACAATTTAATCAGCGGAAGGTAATTAAGGCAAGGAACCTAATAAACTAAAATAAACTATCACTAAGCCTAAGGAATGATAAAGCGAAGTTACACTAAGTCTAGGGTGCATGATAAGGTTTTAAAGGTACCTTTTGAGGGTCATTTAAGCCCTTATTCGATCACTTACGTATCCGTTATTGCTTAATATCGTTCCTTTTCACTTTTAGGTCTCTTGAAGGCAAAATCTTTGGAATGATGCTTATTTGAATGAAAAGGCGAATATCTGAAGAAAATGGCCAAAGTCGAAATCGAGACACTCAAAGGCTGCTTGAAGCGTGGCGGCGGCGTCACTTGCATATCTGCGGCGCGTCGGGAAGGAATTTGCGACGGTTCGAGCGGTTGCATGTTTTCAAGGGACGACGTCGGGTTCTAAAGGAGTAGGCCGTCGTTACTCGGGCGGCCTAGATGCGACCAAGGCGGCGTCGGAGGCGAAGGGGACGGCGTCACGGTCATAAGGTGACGCCGTCGCAAGGTTTACGTGGCCAGGCGAAACCCTAATGGCGGCGACACGGCGTCCACGAAACATAAGGTGGCGCCGTCGCGGATGTAATCTTATATATAGAATCCAATTTTTCGGTTTTAGAGGGTAGTCTTTTGGGTAAAACCTAAAACCGAACCAAGGCTTTCTTGTGCGATATTTTAGGGTTCTAAACCCTATTATACATCAAGATAAGTATTTACTTCATTAATTTAATTATGTCTTTGATTATTTGTGTGTATGCTTGCATGTTCTCCATGTCCCAGCTAATTTATTTGTGTGTTTGCTTAGGGAATATGAAACTTAATTATTGAACATTGATTGGTTGATACTTATCTTAGTTGACTAATGATCTAGAGTCGCTAGATTATTCGTTGTGTGTAATGCTTGACTTTTCTTTGTGAACTTTAGAATATAATTATCTAGGTAATTGTAGGATAAAGTATTCAAGAACAACCGTAGAGTAGGCGTCTATAAATCACTAGAGGATTTGTAAACAAGACCTTTGGTAATTTCAAAGAGATAGGAAACAAGCACGCCTACAACTTTAGAAACACAACGCAACTAGGAATAAGGGCGTGACAAATCAACCATCAATAGGAGATAATTAAGGAGTAGTAAAACCTAAGTAAACACATCTTTAAACTATCATACAAGTACACATCAATTAGACATAGACTATTACAACCTTAGCTTAGATAATTAGATAATAGTAGAGTAATCGGTAGCAATACCAACCCCCAAATCAATACCCGAGATTACGTACCTTTTCATTTTCTAAAAAACATAAAAGATAAAAATAATCTTCCTCAACCTCAACCTTAGCGTAGTAACTTCTCACTAGCATTCCTATTCCCTGAGAGCGATATCAATACCGTGGCTTACCCTAATTACTACACTACAGCGATTAGGTTCCTTTGCCTAGGGTGTTATAAAACTTGCTCGAAGAAAGGAAGTTTCCTTGACCCCGAACGACGCGTGTGGCGTTATCGATTAAAAAGCGTAAAAGCGTAAAAGGGAAACAACAGGAGCCATAAGCGTAAAATTTTTGCAATTTAAGGGCTATGGGTGTGAAATCAATTTTCCTACGTTCTATTTGACTAAAAATAATTTTAGAAAAAGACCGGGTATTTTTTTGACTTTTAAAATAATTATTACGAATTAAAAACCATTAAACACTAATTAAATTATTAAAAATACTAAACTAATTAAGAAAAATCTGAAAATTTCACAAAAAGTACTTTGAACTAAACTGAATCTAGGAAAATTAAGAAAAATGGTGAATGCTTTGTAAAATAAGCAGAATATAAGCTAATAAGTTCTTAATCCTAAACTGCCAATTTGTCTATAAGACATTAATGTTGTAAATCAAGCGAAAGAAGTCCCAAGGCGAGATGGTGTTGGCGTGTGGTGTTGGTGTGTTGAGAGAGGTGACCGAGGTTGAATCCCTTGGTACCCTTTTGAAAATCTATATATATATTTTTTCAACTTTGCTTTTGAGAATCAAAGGTACAAACAAAACAAGCATTTCGGTAAAAATTTTACTTTTGAACGACACACAATAAGCTATATGATCGACTTATATATAAGCGATTTGGACGATAAGCAAAAACAAACCTTGAGCAGTTGCAAACACTCCTAACTCTTGATAAGCTCAAATTAAGTACACAAAGCGGTTGGAAAATGGTACATAAACATGATGTGTTGTTAAACAAACTAAATCACCAAGATTAAGCTACAAATAAGCAAGATCTAAGGGAAAACAGTTGGGTATTGAACTACACTAATGGGAAAACTTAAAACTAGATAAGTGAGATAAGCACTATAACTAATCCTAATAATCTCAAAAGGAAAATCTAAATAGTTAAATCCTAAGTACCTACTATAAGCTAACAAAAACTCATAACTTCACTAAATAAACTGGATTTTTCTACTGATAAGCTAATAAGAAAGAGAACGTTGACACGTACTCTTGGTTTGCAGTGCGAAACAGTTGTTGAGAACTGTTTACAACTTATTTAGAAGGCGAAATTGAACTCCACAATTAGGTACAAGCTGCAAATATAAAGTTAGCATGGGGAATCAAAAAAGCGAATTTAATGGTAAAAAGAGCATGATGACGACTTAAGATTAGGTCGATATCGACTTCTCTTGAATTTGCTTTATCTTGATATCTCGAAAAAAAAATGAAAAGACGACTTTAAAGTTAAGCTAAACTATGCTAAAAGGAATTAAGATGCAAACATAATTTGACACAAACTAAGTTAGGGACCTACAGATTCAAGAAAAGCCAATTTTACAAGCTTTGATTTCCAAACAAACTACGAAAATGGGCATGAGCAGCGACTATAAGTCATGCTGCAAAGAAATCTTTGAATGCGAGAAAAAAATGCCTTTTCAATGACCCAAATCTGAGCGAACTTATGCAAACTACTTTCAACCTTTCAAACTAATCTAAGACTCTTGAAAAGAGTTTGACTTGGCAAACAAAACGGGTAAAAAGCAGTTTCTTTGACTCTTTTTCATCATGACCCAAACACCCTTGAATGAATTTTTTTTCTTACTAAACAGATTAAAAAAAACTTAGACCTTGGATTTGTTACATGAAAACTGGAATAACAAGTTAGCAAAGACTCTTTTTCAATCTTGGTAACAAGAAATAGAAGCTAAATACTAATAGAGAAAACAGGTTAAAAGAAAAACTTGAAATTTCATTCATTAACTAAAAAAATTACAACTGAGTAGAAACTAAATTTATTTTAAAACTAAAGTAAGGGTGCCTTATACATTGGCTTACATCAACTATTTATACTATACTACTAGGTCTTCAACTCTTCACTTCTTGTTGTGCTTGTTTCGTGAGAGCAGTCAAGCCAAAGTTCCATCCTTGTGCTTTCTTGAACTAAATCCAGCCGTCCAATAAGTAGGTACCAATATAGGTAAATCTAAGCCATTGATTGGGGTCCTTTTGAGCTTGGATTGCTGACTTGGACATTGGGAGGAGGGGGGAAATTGGTAGTGGATTTAGGATTAGGGTTTAACTGGGTAAAAGGGTTGAGGTGAGGTTGAGTGTTTTGGGGTTTGAGGATATTGGGTAAAGATGGGTGAGGTAATCTGGGAAGCAGAGAAAAGGTTTAGGGTTCTGTTTCTTGGGCGGGAAAATGGGGAAGACAGGGGGGTATTAGGTTTATCAGTTGACTGGGTATTGGATTGGGTTGACCGGGTAAATGGGTATTGGATTGGGCCAGTGGGGTTGTGTATTAATCCATAAGGACCAATATTGCATTTTATCAAAAACCAAAGGACCAAATCTGTGAAATCTGAAATTGCAAGGACCATTCATGTAACCGAAAAGTAATCCAAGGGTCATATTTGACAATCTCACATAATCGAGGGCCAATCATCATTTTTAAACTCGAAGAATTGAAATTGTAATTTTCAAAAATTATCAAATGACCAATTTTGACAAGTAAGAATTACCAAAGGACTAAAATGTTTATTTTCAATTTAAAATGTCCGGGGTGAATTCATCATTCTTTGAAATTCGAGGACTAAAGTTGCCATTTTAAAAGTTGGGGCTGAAGCGCCAATTATGCAAACTTTGTTCGTTTTCATTTGTTTTCAATAATTTTGCATCGAAACATATAAAACACAATTTTGAGATATTTTGGTATTTTGATGCATTTAGTGTTTTAGATGTTTTGCGATTCGATTGACCAAAATGATGAGTGAAGAGAAGAAATAGACGATATTATCAACTACGAGGAGTATGATGAAAGCGATGAAGTTACCCTTAAATTTTTAGGTGGAAGCAGTTAAACATGCAATTTACATACTCAATCCTGATAGATAAAACTCCATATGAGGCACTCTACAACAGAAAACCGAATCTGGAAAACCTAAGAATATTCGGATGCACAGCTTATGCAAAGATAACGATACCTCACTTGAAGAAGCTGGACGATAGAAGCATACCCTTGATCTACTTAGGAGTAGAGGAAGGATCAAAAGCATGTAGGTTGTATGATCCAATAGCCAAGAAGAAATATGTTAGTAGGGACATATAGTTTATGGAAACAAAACCGTGGGAATGGAATAAAGATGAAGAGGATACGAGTACACAAGACACATTTTGGAATAGTTTTGTGGTAGAAGGAGTTGACAATGAAAACCTTACACCAGTCAACACAGAAAACGATGATAACATGTATCATGAACAAGATCAGAGACCTGATATAGTTTCACCAATCACACCACCAACATATAATTACGACCCACACACAGAAGAGGAAGAAGAAGCTACTACTAGATCTATAGAGAACTCAAGAGGAAGATTTGATGATACACCGTGCGTGAATCTGAGACGTGAAATATACAAGTATGCGTGAGTTGAACCACAAAGTTTATTATTTACTGAAAGAAGAACCACGTAATTATAAGGAAGCATCAGCAGACAAGAAGCGCATTGAGGCCATGGAGATTGAATTGGATTCAATCAACAAGAATAATACATGGACTCATACAACATTGCCAGAAAATCGAAGGCAATAGGACTCAAATGGGTTTACAAGACCAAGAGGATGCAAAGGAAATATCATCAAATACAAAGCACGCTTAGTAGCAAGGTTATGTACAAGAACAAGGAATAGACTTGATGAAGTATTTGCACGGTTGCTCGGATAGAGACAGTTCGATTGATATTAGCATTAGCGACATATCATGGATGGCAAGTACATCACTTAGATGTAAAATCGGCATTTTACATGGAGATTTGAAGGAAGAAGTCTCGTTACACAACTGAAGGATTTATTCAAGAAGGAAATTCGGAAAAGTCTATAAACACTAAAGCTTTATATGGCTTAAGACAAGCACCAAGAGCTTGGAATGTGAAGCTTGATCAAATGTTAAAGTCTTTAGACTTTAAGAAGTGTAATCTCGAACAAGCAGTTTATACGAAGAGAATCAAGAATTCTACACTTATAGTTGGAGTCTACGTAGATGATTTAATAATCACAGGCACTCCAAGGAAGGAAATAGAAGAATTCAAATCCCAGATGAAAGATAAATATGAAATGAGCGACTTAGGATTGTTAGCTTATTATCTTGAAGGAAACATGTTATATGGCGGATAGTAATGATACGAAGATACCGATGGATACCGGTACTAAGTTGGTCAAGGCGGAAGATGGAAACTCAGTTGACGCAACTTATTACAGAAGCTTAATCGGAAGTCTCAGGTACTTCAGTCTCAGGTACTTACTGCATACAAGACCAGATCTTAGTTACTCAGTCGGACTACTCAGCAAATTCATGCAAGACCCAAAGGATCATCACTTGAAGGCGGTAAAGCAAGTAATCCAATATATCAAAGGAACAAGGGAGCATGGCATAAAATACAAGTAAGAAGGCGGCTGCAAGATTACACGTTACAACGACAGTAGTTATGGAATCAACAATGATCAAGAAAAAGGAACTACTGGGATAGTATTTTATTTCGGAGAGTCACCGATTACCTGGTGTACTCAGAAGCAACCAACAGTGGCACTATCATCATGTGAATCACAATTCATGGCGGCTACTGCAGCAGCATGTCAAGCCTTATGGTTAAAGCGATTGCTTAGTCAATTAACTAGATGGGAAGAGTAAAGGATAACGCTGAAGGTCGACAACGTTTCAGCAATAGCACTCGTCAGGAACCCATTTTTTCATGGAAGAAGCTAGCACATCGATATTTGCTACCATTTCATTCTTGAAAGCGTAGAGAATTGGCACATAAATTTGGAACATGTCAGCGGAGAACTACAAAGAGCAGATATTCTAACAAAGGCTATACCAAGATTGAAGTTCGTGACTATGCGACAAATGCTCGGAGTTCAAGATTTAGGACGAAGCAACGATCAAGATTAAGGAGGAGAATGTGAACCAAATAATCTTAATACTTATGCTTCTTATGTAAACATTATTAGACGAAGGACCAAATACGTTAAGTAGAAAGTTTGTAACCATAAAACGGTTACTAGATGGAGTTACAAAACGGTTACCAATTGCGAACCATCACAATGGTTAAAGATCATACCGTTTGGATTGTATATATACGTACATGTACGAATCATTTAGAAGTTAATAGACAAATTTACTTATTCATTTCAATACACCTTGCAATCTATATACTTTGATCTATACGTGGGACAACAGTTAGATCATAGATCCGTCAAAAGGCAAACAAAAAAGACGCCAACATTGATTCCAGAGACAATAGTTACATACTTTTTACAGCAGAAAAAGAACCAATAAATAGATGATCAAATGAAATAGTAGTGAAATACTTTGTTTGTATATTACAATCACTGTGATAAAAATCTTAAACAATACTTGACTTTCACAGATAACAGCAACTATGAGAGAATGCAGCACTCTCCTAAAACCTGCAAAACAAATAATATAAAATTAAGATAGTATATTAATCAAGTTAAAGAACCATGGAGAATATATATGATCTTGTTCGCTTAATATGCAACATAGTTGCAGCTACAATTTACCTTTTAAACTTGCGAATTTGCAAGGCCAGTGCTACGTATATCCAATCCTTCACCTGACTCAACGAAGCTAAAAGGATATATCTCCAACGGCGGTTGAGAAATAAAGTACACGCAATCCCCAAAATCCAGCAGCAAATCCAACACCCATCCCCAACTGATATGGTCTCCAAAAATCGTCTCCATCTTTTTCATCACCTTTTTTCCCATCAACGGTAACGCAGGTGTAAGCCCACCACATGTTGAGTCCTAGTTGGTATTTTTCCTGACAAGTTATTGTATGAGGCGTCAAGATAACTTAAACCATCTATCAGTGACATACTCGAGGGAATATTCCCAGAAAATTCATTTCTCGACAAGTCAAGAGAACCAAGATACTTTAACTGGCCCATATCTTTTGGAATTTCTCCATGCAGTTTGTTGAAGGAGACATTTAGCGAGACCAGTTCAATGAGATTAGTAATCTCAGAGGGAAGATTTCCGGAAAAGTTGTTGCTTGAAAGATCAATGCTGATCAGTAGCCCAAGAACGGTTTTTTCAAATATGCGTTTGGTTCCTTTCCATGCAACCCATGCATTGTCAACAAATTCGACCCATCCGTTAATTCCTGGGGAGCGTGTGCGCATGGGTTGAATTTCTTCTTGGAAAGCATACAAATGGCTAGTCATATCATTCCAGAACTTGTTTGTAGCCATAGCAGTGAAGTTACCAAAGCACCCTCGAATGTCTCCTGATAGTCCATTATGAGACAGGTCAATGTATTGAAGACTATACAACCAGCATATCTGGGAAGGTAACCTACCAGAGAATCTATTGGCTCCTAAAACAAGAACATATAACTCTACAAGTTTTTCCCCTATCCATTCTGGAATGGCGCCAGATAACTTATTTTCCCCAATATCCAAAAATCTTAAACTTGTACAGTTGCACAGTGACATTGGCAGTTCACCAGCAAATGAATTAGAGTGCAAATACAATGCCTCGAGCTTAGACAATGAACCCAAAGAAGAAGGAATTTTGCGAGACAAATTGTTATTTGATAATTTAAGAACCAAGTATTGTGTTTTGGAAACAATCAGGCAGGCTGCCTGAAAATGAATTGTTGGAGAGGTCAAGGAAAGTCAATCCCCAATTAAAATGACACAAGAAAGAGAGGTTTCCAGAAAACCTATTTCCCGAGATGTTTAACGATGTTAAATTAAAAGGAATTGACACACTTCCTTCAAAGTGGTTGTTACTCAAATCCATTCTTGGGAAGCCATCAAAAGTAATATTTATGCCTGGTTTTAGCTTACCTGTTAGTTCATTCAAAGAGAGGTTCAAAAATTTCAATCCACTAGGTAGGTCCCAGAACCACAAAGGAATGTTATCCAATATTCCAGCGCAAGAAATATCAAGATGTGAGTAAGAATTTTGTGTTTTGAGCCGCATTGGAAAAGTAGGTCCCAATTTGCAGGATTGCAATTTTATAGTTTCTAATTGGATTGGGATTGAGCTTAATTCTAATGCAAAAGAATTGAAAGAAAAGTCCATATTTGCTGGATGAAAGTCTGAAAATGAACGCCAAATATTACACCTTCAAGGGAGTTGTTTGAAACATCATGATTAATAAGATATTTTAGTTGACCTATACGTACTGTTGGGTAAATTTCCACTTAACTGATTACTAGAGATGTCTAAGCAAGTCAGGGATGGACATCCTGTGAAGTCGGGAATGCTTCCATGCAAAGAATTGTAGCTGACATCAAGATGTTGAAGATTTGAAACCTGACCACTACTGTTGGGCGAATTTCCACTTAACCAATTGCTTGAGAGATTCAAGTGCTGCTGGGAGTGGCGTCCTGTGAAGTCAGAAAGGCTTCCATCTAAAGAATTGTGACTGACATCAACATTCACAAGATTTGGAAGTTGACCCACACTGTTTGGTAAATTCCCACTTAACTGATTATTAGTATAAAGTCGTCAGGGACAGACAATCCGTGAAGTCAGGAATGCTTCCGTTCAAAGAATTGTTAAAAAGGTACAAAACACTTAAGGAAGAACATCCCGTGAAGTTAGGAAGTCCCCCGTGCAAATTATTACGGAGTATCATTCAGGTGTAATTCACTCAAATTTGAACATCCAACAAAGTCTGGGATTGACCCATTAAGGATGTTCCCTGACAGATACATTTTAATTAATGATGAATGATTCCCAAAAGACTCTGGAATGACACCTCCTAAATGATTAAATGAGAGGTCTAAATATGTAAGAGATCTCAATTCTCCCAAGGAAAAAGGAATGGATCCTACCAAATGATTACTGGTAAGATCCAGATGAACCAAGCTGGAAAGACTACCAAGTGGACTAGGAATAGGTCCCGTAAGATTAGCTTTGGAAATAACCAAACTTTGTAAGTTTGTAAGTGAACCCAAAAAGGTTGGTATTTTATTGGACAGAAAATCAATTTCATATAGGTTAAGGTACTGTAATTGATTTAATAGAGGTAATGAAGGAATAATATTACCAGTCAATCCATTAGAGGTCGACAGATCAAGTCCGATAACACGACCAGTGCGATTGTTACAGCTTACACTAACCCATTTGCAGCAATTTTTGTTTTCTTCTAGGCTGCCATCCCACTCTTGTAGCATATTCGGAGGGTCTTGTAAGTCTGCTTTAATGTCTAGCAGAGCTTGTATTTCTTTATCAATGCAGGACTCGCCACTCATAATCAATACACATACCAACAAAGACACATAAACAAGCATTGTATCATGTACAAAATAAAATAGTCAAAGTCGAATGTCAAATTTTTAACCCGCTGGCTGCTGCAGCTACTTGGGTCGTTGTCTTAGCCATTGAACCGCCACACCTGCTAGGCTGCAAATCCAAAGTCAACTAGCTAGTTAAGGTCAATGTGGAATCTTTATACAGTTGTCATCATATATATACCTTTGAAATAAAAAAAGGTAAACAATAACATAGTACATTGACAGGTTGTATAATATTGAGTAAATTACATGGACGGTGATTGTGATTTGCATCTAAAATCATTGATCCGCATATCCAATTGCTTCCACAGCGACTAATAACACTACTAAATATTAGACGGATTAAGTTAGTTGGCCTGGTTGGGTCGTTTCTCTATATCTTTGTAATCTATAAACAGTGGTGAAATAATAAAGTATGGGAGTTTCAATGTAAACATACAATATCATAGCCAAGATCCTAAAATTTCTAACCCTCAAAAAAAAAAAATTCGTCTCCTCCCTTTATCCCTAACCACTGAAGTTTATCTTTTATTTTTATTTTTTCTTCTTTTTTGGTTCGTCAATTAAGTTAGTTGGCCGTCACTCACCACAGGTACAAAACGACAAGAACCTTTCTCCTCCATCCCCCAACCATCTTTAAAAAAAAATGCTTTGAAGCAGCTTCGGGTCTATGGGGTATGTTTGGTACGGAGCGGTGTGGAGGTTTTTGGAGCGGTGGGCGGTGAGCAATGAGCGTTTTGATTTTTAGTATTCGTTTGGCAAAAGAGCGGTGAACTTTGCTACTTTTTAGGAATGACCATTTTTCAAATGTTTCTTTAAAAAGCGTGAGCGGTGAGCTGTGGCTATTGCTCACAACTCACTAATAGTGCCCACTGCTACTGCTCACTGCTAGTTTAAACAAACACACCCATGTTCGGGTCATGGGTTGTTCTAATAGAAGCTGCTCCATATATTCTTCATTATTTTTCTGGTACTAAAGATGAGCATGTTCTTGATTTCTAGTTTTGTTATATGATCTATGTATTTAAGGTTATAATCATAGCACAAAGACACTTTCGGGCTTAGAATGCTTTAGAATTCAGCATTATAAGTTTTATTGCTAAAACTAATTCAAACACAATTGGACATTTAATGCCTTAAAATTAAGCAAAACAACTAACAAAGCAAAATGTACAAGTAAATTAAACACGATTTTGAAACATTATATATCACTAAAACATTAAATTAACACATAATTAATACTCCTATTAAAACACTTCATTACTTAAAAGTACAATGATATATTCACATTGTACAACCAATTAAAAGCATATATACCAAATTAAATACAACTAATTAAAACACCCTCTTACTCAAAAGTACAATAATATTTTCACAATATACAATCTAAACAAACTATAACATAATCCAAAGTATAAACTAATTTAACATACTAATTAATGTTACTATTAAAACACCCCTAAAATGAAAAGTACATGTTATTATAAACTTTTACAAATTAATAAAACACGAAAGATTCATACAAGCTAACAAGTTGATGATATATATATAGGTTTGAAAACCAAACAGGACCAACGGTTCGACCGGGAACCACAATCGCCACCAATTCGGCTAGCAAATAAGTGCCTTATGAAAACGCCAGAGAGGACCCATTGGAACTGATACAAATGGGTGAACTTGGCCTCAGGATCTATTTATCCGGTTAATCATCACAGGGTACACGCCGGAACGCGTGGGTACTCTACTAGTAATATATGATATGTGATGATGTATTGTTACCACGTGATTATGTAATCATGTTTTTTTTAGTCTTATTAATAGAATCAAAAAAATGTTTTTTTATCTTTGCAGGTGGAGAATACATTGGTTTATTCTCCGGTAGGATACTTTGGTTTATCTCTCGGATACTTTGGTTTATCCCGTATGAAAAAAAGAGGATACTTTGGGTTATCCGCAAAAAGAAGGAGGATACTTTGTGTTAGTTACTTTGGTTTCTCCAGTTTTATCTTTATCAGTTCGTGACTTTCTGTTTTGAAGATCACCTTCTGATTGCTACAAGACATCTCCATCAACAAAAATTAGATTATGCTTTTATATCTTGTGCTTTATACTCCAGTATCGAGCTTTTACGATTTCACCGCTCGGACTGCGAGAGAGTATTACATGGATTAAGTTAGTTAGCCTAAGCCCAACTTGTGAGTTGGGTCCGTTATGGTTTCTCGAAATCTTTGTAATCTATAAATAGTGGTGAAATAATAAAGTATCACATGGAAGTTTTCAATGTAAACATACAATTTCCAACACTAAATAGCAGGCCCGGATATATGGGTGTGCAATACGAGCAATTGCACAAGGCCCACTTTCTTGTAGGGGCATCAAATTTTGTATTGGCCCAACTTCCAAGTTTATATCCAAGTCAAATTATACTTGTTGTATCTTTTTTTTTTAACTACTGTAAAACGCAAAGTGACAAGGATTGACTTCCCAAATCATCCTTGTGCACAGTGACTTCATCTACAACCTAGAGGGTATCTTTTTTACTACAGGAATTTTTTTATGCTTTTTTTTTCTTTACAAGTTAATCTGTCTTCTAGCCCTATAACTCATGTTTCTGAACCAGTTGTGATAGTCAAAGTTTTGCAACATTTAAAATGAGAGGTGATTTGCATACTCCCAAATATTATTGGGACACTCATATGTACAAACAGTTGAAGCATAGTATTAATATTGTATAAGTATTTAATGCACAAATAGAGTGTCTCAATCATTTGTGAAAGTGTGCGAATCAATTCCCATTTAAAATTGGTTATGCGGTGATGGGATCTCTTTATTACTCCATTGTTCTAATAGTCAAAGTGTAGTAATAGTCTATTATTTATTTATTGTTTCAAATTGCGATGATGGTATAAGTATGTATAAAATAAAGGAAAATGATATTCTTATTTGATATGCTTATATATTCTTTTACTTATGTGATCATGACAATGCAAGTGGATTGACCAATGAATTAAATTAGAGAATTAGTGCATTACACATGTTATATTTTGATGTGTGTAGAAGGATAAGTAGGAAGACATTGTAAAAAAATGTAGCATTGCTCCATAAGAAAAACATTAGTCTATTAGTATGTGTTAGTAAATGTTTATTAATTGTTTTAGAAACAACTAATTATGTTAGGATGATGTGTTTAAGGGGCTCCATTTTTTGTAATTGAGCAAGGCACTCAAAATTCATGGACGGCCTTGCTAAATAGCAACTACTCACGTATAATTTGAAGCAACAAACAAAAATAGCATAACAAACATGTTATATGCACAAATGCATCAACTGGATTGTGAAGGTGGACCAACAAAGTCACAACAATAATTCATGGCAACATTAATATTTCCCCATGTGATCAAGTTAGGCCCCATGTGATCCATAGACTTGGCAAATTCGATTCGGTTTGGTTAGGTTTCCAATACAAAATTGTTCTGTCTATCCATAGACTTGGCCAACTACTTTGGCATTTTATTTAATTTTCTTCTCGATTCTTTATACAGTTATAGGTGCCTCATTCTGTTAAGCCAGCACTCACGGTTGGGGATCGCCTTAATAGCATAAGCAATACACATACTGGAGTATTATAAATTTTATTATTAGAAATAAATAAAATGAAAATTGATCCTATTTCACTAGATTACAATTAGCCAAAAAAATGTTGAGAAGTTTCGTCTTTGCAAGCTGTAACTGATTGGAACTTTACATTGTGAAATGCAGATTACCAGTTTTAGTAGTATGTAGAGAAGATGGACTTTGAACGTGATAATGTTAGATTAGTTGTTGATGAAGATAGATTCAGACCCTGCCGGATGAGCTTATTCATTGAATCCTCCATTGCAATGACACAAAATACGCAGTTTAGACATCTTTGCTGTCTCCGAGATGGAGGCTTCTTTGGAAATCAGTATCTCGTCTCACTACACCAGAGTTTGGTTAGTGACTACCTTTGTAGTCGCTATAATCCCATAAAGTGGTCGCTAAAAGCTATAGCCACCACGCATAGTCGGTCCATCGTTGGTCGGTTTTGCGCCGACGCTAAAGGTTTTAGCGACCAATTTTATTTATTTTTGTTATAACGAATACTTGTTAGACTTTACTTTTTGACCTTTTACCAATGACTAAATTTTAGTGACGCCTACTTTTAGCGACCATAAGTGGTCGCTAAAAGTAAGTTGGCTATATGACCAAAGTAAGTGACGCTTTCTTTTAGCGACCGCAGGTGGTCACTAAAGGTATACCTATAGCAACTACATGGTGACAAAGGCCACATGTAGTCGCTATAGGTGGCTGTAACCAAAGGGTGTCGTCACCTTTAATGACCACATGTAGTCACTACATTTTCCCAGGTTTTTTCGACCCATTTCCGCAACCTGTTTTCTAGATTTCCAGTTTTTCCAGATTCAACGCCAACCAATTCAATGCAAACAAAAACGTAAACATACAAATCCCATTCACTAAAAGTGATCAACATACAAATCCGGGTTCGCTACATTTGTTCAGCGACTTAAACATGCTCAACGACATAAAACATAAATTGTTCAAAAGCATAGATTACTTAACAAACCAGAAATCACAAATAGATCCCCGCCTAGCTACTCATCTCTAGGGGAATCTTCACGATGTAACAATATAAATAATCTAATTCATCTGCCTAAAGTCTTACACTGGCCATAAACAAAATTCCAAAAAATTGACAAAACATAAAATTGCGAATAACTAATAAAATAGAGCATTTTGGGGCTCAAAATTTCCCTAAATTGACGTAGTCTGTTCACCATGACGTGTTGCTCGTTCCAAAATTCGATTTGACTGGTCATTGGACTGAAACGGGGTCCCCGTAGCCCAAGTTAAGCCTATTTTAGTGAGGCTCCTTTTGTCACACGATCCTGGGCCTCCAAATACATGATGTCCCGTTCCTCAACGCTTGAGCCCGCATCATTCCCCCTTGATAGAGAAAATTATCCCTTGAATTCACAGTTAGGTCATCATCAGAATCACCATGATAAGGCAATAAGTGTTTCACATTAAACACATCAGAACATCAAATATGGCTTGGTAACTTCAAACGGCAAGCATTGGAGTTAATTTTGTCTACAACTTCCAATGGGTAGATCTTCTTAGCTTACAACTTATTATACTCACCACCGAGAAACGATCCTTCGTTAAAACAGCCCACACAAAGTCACCCACCTCAAAATCTACATGCCTCCGCCTTTGATGAGCATCTTGCTTGTACTTTGAGTTGGCTCGAACCAAATTTTCATGAACAACTTTATGAACTTCATATAACTCTTTAAAAAAATCCTATCCTGCACTTTCTTTGGAACATAACCAGAAACAGGAAGAGACATTAAATCAGAGGTCCACGTAGTTGAGCAGAATAAACCACCTGGAATGGACTAAACCCGGTGCTTCAATTGACAACATGATTATGAGCAAATTCAGCTTGACATAACTTGTGATCCCATGCCTTTACATGATCACCTACTAAACACCTCAACATATTACCAAAGGATCGGTTAACAACTTCAGTTTACCCATCAGTTTGAGGATGATAAGCACTACTAAAATTGAGTTGAGTATTCACTATCTTCCACAAACTACGCCAAAAATGACTGAGAAATCGAGTGTCTTGATCAGAAACAATAGATGATGGCAAACCATTTAAGCGATATACATCCCGAAATAAAAGTTGGGTCACATTAACTGCATATGTTGTCTTCTTGCAAGGAATAAAGTGTACCATCTTAGAGAAATGATCAACATCAATAAAGATTGAGTCATTAACCCTTTGAGTACGAGGTAAACCCAACACAATATCCATGTTGATATCAACCAATGGCTGCAAAGGAACAGGTAAAGGTGTATAAAGTCTGCATTATTAGTTGTACCCTTTGAAACTTGGCAAATACGACATCGCTTGACATAATGCTTCACTACTTTCCTAATAGTGAGCAAAAAATAAAAAGCTTGCACCAACTGTAAAGTACGATCATGGCCAACATGTCTTTCACCTTGTAATTCCTTAATAATTTGAAAGCAAAGACTGGAATCAGGAATGCACAATTGATTCCCTTTGAAAAGAAAACCAGCATGTAGCAAGAAATATGGTTTCAACCCAGATTGCACACCCTGCAGAACAACAAAAAAATATGGGTCAATGGCTAGCTCACAAGTGACATCCAACCTTGACACATCAACTTGCATAGATACAAGTAGATTACTCCTCCTACTTAAGGCATCAACGACCCGATTCGAAACATCGGTCTTATGTTTGACCATAAAGGTAAACTTCTCAAGAAATGCCAACCAATGCCCATGTTTATGTAATACCTTATCTTGAGTGCGAATATGCCTTAAAGAATCATGATCAGTGAACAAAACAAACTCCTCATGGAATAGATAATGACAATGCTTTATAGCTTGGACAATGGCATAAAACTCCAAGTCATAACTAGTGTACCTAGTCTTTACCTCTGTTAACTTCTCACCAAATAAGCAAGAGGTCGAATACCTTGGCTGAGAACCCCACCAATTGTAACCTTTGAGGAATCTGTATGAAGTTCAAAAACTTGATAAAAGTCGGGAAATACTAGAATTGGCGTTGTAGCAAGCTTTTCTTTGATAATCTAAAAAGCCGACTCTACCTCCGCCGTCCTCACAAATGACTTTCCCTTCATGCAATATGTCAATGGAGCCATAATGGAACTAAAATGCGGGATGAACCGCCTATAAAAAGAGGCAAGAGCATGAAAACTACAAACTTAAGTAATAGTGTTTGGAGTTGGACATTATTGAACAGCTGCTACCTTAGATTCATCCACCTGTATCCCCTCACCAGAAATAACATACCCCAAGAACAGAACTTAAGGGGTCATGAATGCACTCTTCTTTGTGGCTAGATAGAAATGATCCTCACGAACTAAGGTCAAAACATGTCTAACATGAGAGAAATGCTCACTAAAAGAAACACTATCAATAAGAATATCATCAAAATAAACAACCACAAACTTCCCAATAAAGGGCCTGATTAATTGGTTCATAACACACATAAACGTACTAGGTGCATTGGATAAACCAAAAGGCATCACCAACCATTCATAAACCCTTCACGAGTTTTGAAGGCAGACTTCCATTCATTACCAGGTCTAAGACAAATTTGGTAACACTAGTACAATCGACACTTTCGCCTACGACTTTTTCAACACCTTCCCAACGACGGGGCGTAGGCATCGTTTGTTCCCGACGACAAGGCATAGCCAACAGTTAGTCGGCTGAGCCTCGTAGGGAAAGTCCTTCCCGACGCCAAAAAATAAACCTTCCCGACACCAACGTCGGCAACATATTACTAATTATGTAATTAGTTAGCAAAATTAAAACGTAATTAACTTATACCGTTTATTCCCGACGACCTGTCGTTGGCAACGTGAAAAAAAATAACATTTTGTAATATTTTCCCTACACCATGGCGTCGGGATCGTATTAAACTTGCATTAAGCCACTTATTATCCCTACGCCATGGCGTCGGTATTGTATGAAAAATAGAATTCAGTTTATTTTTTCCCGACGCCATGGCGTAGGGAAAGTATGTAAATTTATGAAATGTTTATATATTGCCGACGACTAGGCATCGGCAAAATGTATCACATATGCCACAATATTGCAAAGATTTCAAGAATTTCTCGAATTTTTCCGAAAAATTCTACATAACTCTGACTCGTTGTTTTCAACCAAAACCTCTAAACCAATATGCCGATATCCCAAAACAACTCATAACGACTAAATCACATATATATAATCGCTAAAAGTTACAAATTATACAAACGGGTGATATTAACTACGCATATAGCTTAAACATAAACAAAAGTTGCTAAATCACCAATGTTCAAGTCACCAAAATGTTCAAAGTGTACAATGGCCAACATAAGGATGAGATGATCAAAAGCATAGTCTAAACGGGTTTATACATCTACACAAAATAACCCGTAAATATACCTCCATCGATCTACTCGTTAGCATCATCATGATCCGAGCCCTCATCGTCAAGATCAACACTACCGCCTCCGCCACTACCGCCAGCGCCACTCCCGACCCGACTTCAGATCTCGAAGGAATCTGGCTCATAAGCTCAGACCACCGATCGGGAGGCTGAGTCTGTACAACCTGGAAGAAAATTACTTATATTACACCCGTTTCACCCATTTTGACCCATTTTAGCATAACGTGTACTTGTTTGGGCAAAAATGGGTCAAAACCAGTTAAATCACTTAAACAAACAAGAAAATTACTTATTAGTGCATGTTTCGGCTAAAATGGGTGAAACGTGTGTAATATAAAATACAAAGTTACTTATCAGCCCAAACGTGTGCTAATAAGTAACTTTGCCATTTATATTACACCCGTTTCACCCATTTTGACCCATTTTAGCATAACGTGTACTTGTTTGGGCAAAATGGGTCAAAATAATTTAAATGACTTAAACAAACAAGAAAATTACTTATTAGTGCATCTTTCGGCTAAAATGGGTGAAACGTGTGTAATATAGAAGACAAAGTTACTTATTAGCCCAAACGTGTGCTAATAAGTAACTTTGTCATTTATATTACACCCATTTTGACTCATTTTAGCATAACGTGTACATGTTTGGGCTAAAATGGGTTAAATGACCTAAATAATAAATAAAAATAAAATTAAAAAGACCGGTACTTACGGGCCACGGCTGCTGCCATTTGTAAAAGTACAAGTTGAATAATCACTAAAATCTTAAAAAATGACAAAATTCTAATAATCAAATGCCATTCAAATATTAACCAAACGCATACAAACCAAACGCATATTACCGTTCGCTTTTGCTTTTACTAATGTAGATATATTATAACCTATGAAATACAACTAGCTACTAGCTCTTTCGTGGTGTCTGTGATATTTAATCTTATTACTTGCATACTTGAGATATGTCTAAACATATGTTAAAAAAACGCAAAATCTAAATCTTGGTCATAAGGGTGTCACTTTCATCAAATTATAAATCAAAACCATTGTTTATAGCCTAACAGCGTAATTAATGTATATATACTACTGTTGTGCGAGAATATTTTACGTGAGTTTATTCAAGTTTCGGCAAATTACTAGTTATATAGTATTTAAATAGGAGAGTGTGGATGTTCAACCCGGTTACTATAAATTTTATAGACAAAGTGTCACACTGAAAGTAATGTTACTTGGTTAACTAGATGTTGCTATAATACCAAAATTTTGAGAAAATGTTTCTTCATTGCTACACAGATCAATACGTTCTTTTAGTTCACGTGACGTCTATTTACTAGCAAATAATCATACACAATTTGTTTCTAGCAAACACTTAAAATGCAAGCATATCCACCTTAACATTTATATGCCTAGTAACCAAACTAATAACGTCATATTAAATCATCCATTACTTAATCAATCTAACAACACATCTAAAAACCTAAGCTGTACATTAATCAATCCGCAAAAATATCATATTCAAATTGCTAATTACTCATGAAATAACAACATACTATTCTAAGTTCTAGCATTTCCGCATAATAACCAATATAACTAATTAACCAAATGCCGCAAAATTCTAAGTTCTAGCATATTCCATATAACAAATCCCATATTCCATATAACGAATACGAAATGCTGCAAAATTCTAAGTACTAGCATATCCGCATAATAACCAATATAACTAATTAACCAAATGCCACAAAATTCTAAGTTCTAGCATATCCGCATAATAACTAAATGCCGCAAATTTCTAAGTTCTAGCATATTCCATATAACAAATCCTATATTCCATATAACTAATTAACATCATATCATACCTATGTCTCGGGGCTGTGGTCGGGCTGTGGTGGAGGGCTGCAGTCTCGGGATACCAAAATTGTTGCTTAAAAATTATCACATTACTCGTTGCTTAAAAATTAATGACCAAAACTGTTGACGACATGTCGTCGGGATACCAAAAGTTAATAAAACAATAAAAATGAGGTACATTACCTATGTCTCGGGGGTCTCTTAGCTCTCGACTCTCGATCTCAGGTGTTCCAAAAAAAAAAAAAAAAAAAAAAAAAAAGAATAATAATTAATTTGCAAAAATACCTAAATAACAAACTTACATAAGAATTAATTAAAAAAATTCAAAAATTAACAAAGAATTAAAAATTACCTCGAGCGAGGATAAAAATGGTGGAAGAAAGGATATGAGAAGAAGAAGAATTAAAAACGAGAGGGGTGGAGGAGAGAATTAAACATTTGAAAAGGAGGAGGAAAGTGCATAGTGGTGCTCGTGTGGTGGTGCGCTGTGAGGGAGACGGTGGTTTCCTGTGGTGTGGTGGTGGAGATATTGTGGTAGTGGTGGTGGACCTGTGAGAGATGTTGTGGTAGTGGTGCGTGGTGGATTCAGATCTGTGGGAGATGAGTTTTTTTTTTTTTTTTTAAGTGTAGATTTAGATATGCTTTATGGGATTTGTTTTTAGCTTAGTTTATTCCCGACGCCCAGTCGTCGGGAGATTATAGCTATTTTTTATCTTTGTATATTCCCGACGACAGGGCGTCGGGAAAATAAAAAGATTTTTTCGTTTTGTGTTTTGGCGGGACGTCTGAAATTTTTGGGGTTAATTTGTTGAAAATAATACCGACGCCCCGTCGTCGGTATTATACAAATATAATTATTATTATTTTTTGTAAATGCTAATACTTTTATTTAATTTAAAAATACAACTAAAATTATATAAAGTGTAAAAAAAAATTAAAATTATATAAGTTTATTTAAAATTAAACACTTTTAAATAATTAAAAAAAATTATGTAATATATATATAATTAAAATTTAAAATTAATCACTTTTAAATAATTAAAAAAAATTATTTAATACAATCATAAAAAAAAATACTTTATATAATTATTGAATGTATCTTTAAAGATAATATTTATAAAAAGTTTTCAATCTTAAACTTATCAATCACACACAATTTCGGTTCACCTTTTTATCAACAAACACCTTTCAGCATGTTAAACGAACGAGCCTAGGTGCTATGGTTATACGCAACGTGTTAAACGACCGAGTCTAGGTGCTATGGTTATACGTAACGTATTAAACGAACAAGTCTAGGTGATATGGTTATATGTAACGTGTTAAACGAACGAGTCTAGGTGCTATGGTTATATGTAACTTGTTAAATGAACGAGTCTAAGTGCCATGGTTATACGTAACATGTTAAACGACCGAGTCTAGGTGCTATGGTTATACGTAACATGTTAAACGAACGAGTCTAGGTGCTATGGTTATACGCAACGTGTTAAACGACCGAGTCTAGGTGCTATGGTTATACGTAACGTATTAAACGAACAAGTCTAGGTGATATGGTTATACGTAACGTGTTAAACGAACGAGTCTAGGTGCTATGGTTATACGTAACTTGTTAAATGAACGAGTCTAAGTTCTATGGTTATATGTAACATGTTAAACGACCGAGTCTAGGTGCTATGGTTATACGTAACATGTTAAACGAACGAGTCTAGGTGATATGGTTATACATAACGTGTTAAACGACTAAGTCTAGGTGATATGGTTATACGTAACATGTTAAACGACCGATTCTAGGTATTATGGTTATACGTAACATGTTAAACGAACGAGTCTAGGTGCTATGGTTATACGTAACATGTTAAACGACTAAGTCTAGGTGCTATGGTTACACGTAACGTGTTAAATGAATGAGTCTAGGTGATATGGTTATACGTAACGTGTTACACGAACGATTCTAGGTGATATGGTTATACGTAACGTGTTAAACGAACGAGTCTAGGTGATATGGTTATACGGAACGTGTTAAATGACCAAGTCTAGGTGCTATGGATATACATAACATGTTAAACGAATGAGTCTAGGTGTTATGGTTATACGTAACGTGTTAAATGAACGAGTCTAGGTGTTATGGTTATACGTAACATGTTAAACGACTGAGTCTAGGTGCTATGGTTATACGTAACGTGTTAAACGGCCGAGTCTAGGTGCTATGGTTATACGTAACGTGTTAAACGAACGAGTCTAGGTGATATGGTTATACGTAACGTGTTAAATGAACGAGTCTAGGTGCTATGGTTATACGTAACGTGTTAAACGAACGAGTCTAAGTGCTATGGTTATACGTAACATGTTAAACGACCAAGTCTAGGTGTTATGGTTATACGTAACGTGTTAAAAGAACGAGTCTAAGTGATATGGTTATACGTAACGTGTTAAACGACCGAGTCTAGGTGATATGGTTATACGTAACATGTTAAACGACCGAGTCTAGGTGCTATGGTTATACGTAACGTGTTAAACGAACGAGTCTAGGTGCTATGGTTATACGTAACATGTTAAACGAACGAGTCTAGGTGCTATGGTTATACGTAACTTGTTAAACGAACGAGTCTAAGTGCTATGGTCATACGTAACATGTTAAACGAACGAGTCTAGGTGATATAGTCATACGTAACATGTTAAACGAACGAGTCTAGGTCTTTTACTTTTGTCCGAGATCACACACTGCCCGAGAACCCTTATTGTCCGATATCGGATTTCACATGCATAAAACGGGTAATGTCAAAAAAATGGCGCCAAAATTTCCCACCAAAAAATGGCGCCAATATTTTCCACCAAAAAAGTGGCGCCAAAACTTCCCACCAACCTGACAAACACATTATATAGTCATTTTATCTTCACACGAATTTCACTACCTCTTATCCGCAAAACCACTCAACCTCACAACCTCTTATCTTCACACAACTTTCAAAACCTGAAATGGAGCCATATAATCCTTTTATGTGTTCTTGTGGAGCAGGAAATATAAGACTAAGAACATCACATACAGAAAATTCATTTGGACAATAATATTATGCATGTCTTCTGTCGAAGGTGAACAATCATACATTTCTTATTTATGTAAATATTCAAATAATTGGGTTGTAATCTCTTATAATTTTCTTGTTATGTAACAGCCCAGAAAAAAAGATAATGGGTGTGGATATTTTATGTGGAAGAGTGAATTTGACGAGTACTTAAGAATAATCTCTTCTGCTTCAACATTTCAAGGTTCTGGATCTGCACCAACAGAGTGCTCAAGTTTTAATGCCAAAGATCTTAGGATAAACATGCTGGAATCACAAAAACAGCTGCTAGAGACAAGAGTAAGGATGCTCGAGGCAAGACTTGAAATGGCAAGGATTTCTGATGACCACGCATGTCAGTCGGATGCAATACTTCGTGAGCTGTTAGGTGACATGGAAAATCTTCGTATGTAGTTGTTGTCATTGTTGTCGATGTTGTTGTTGTTATTGTTGTCCTTGATGTTGATGTTGTTGATGTTGTTGTAATAATACGTATGTAATATGGCTTTTTCTGATAAGAACCATATTCATCATAAATTTCAGCGCCATACGTATTAAGATCTTCATTAAAGAGATACATCGACGATAAAATCAACCCAACAATTATATTGATTTGACTTTTAAATAATTATATGTAACATGTCCAAATAAAATCAATATTAATAAGATAATGCACGCAATCCACCCAGCAATTATATTGATTTGACTTTTATGTAGGCAACTTTGCCGACGACGTGTCGTCGGCATAATAACCAAATAAATAATCATTTATACTACTGCCGACGCCCTGGCGTAGGCATTGTTAAACAAAATTGAATTGCATTAATCACACACTAATCTCCCAGTAATTATATGGATTTATATTCCCGATGACGTGGCGTCGGGAATAGATGAGCGCCAAAAGATCCCGCCAAAAAATTGCCTAAAAATACAAAGTCAAATTTGACTTTTATATTGCCGACGACCTGTCGTCGGCATTATATTGACATAAATTTTCAACGCAACTCCCCCTCTGGTCAAGGGTTTTTTTGTCGTGTAGCGTATGTTGCCGACGCCACACTGGCGTCGGCATTGTGTTCGTCGCCTTTTCTCCTGATTCTTGTAGTGTAATACCCACTCTTCAAATCCAACTTCATGAAAATAGTGGCACCACTAATCTCGTCAAGTAAATGATCAAGCTTAGGGACGGTAATCTTGTTGATGGCTCAACTATCAACACACATACGCCATGTTTCATCCTTCTTCGAGTCAATATGGTAGGAACATCACAAGGACTCATGCTTTCTCAAATGTGACCCTTAGAAACCAACTCCTTAACCTGCCGTTGCAACTCCTCATGCTCTATTAGGCTCATTCTATAATGTGACATGTTGGGAAATTGTGAACTAGGCTCCAAATCAATATGATGTTGGATGTCACGCAAAGGTGGCAATCCATCAGGCAACTCCTCAGGAAAAACATCATAAAATTCATTAAGTAAAGGAATCATAGCTTCAGGAATTTCGCTATCTTTAGTCACTTCCTTCCCTATTAGTACAAAAACTTCATCTCCGATCTCTAACTCTTCCTCAAACTGTGAAAGGGTTGGTAAAGTACCAGTGGGCTTGTTGGCTAATTATTTGGACTTACTAGGCATCAAAGTTATCTTCATACCACCAAATAAGAAACTATAAATATTAGTTTGCCCATTATGATTTGTGTTGCAATCATACTCCCAAGGTCAACCCAATAACAAGTGACAAGCATCCATGGGCACCACATCATACCAAACATTATCTTTATAAGTTGTTCCAATAGAAAATGGAATAAGGACACGCTTGGAAATAGTTACATCACCACCCTTCTTAAGCCACTATAACTTGTAAGGTTTGGAATGGTTCTCGGTCTTCAATCCCAACTTCTGAATAGCCTCTTCAAATATCAAATTAACACATCTACCCGGGTCAACCAAAAGGTGCAAACCTTTCCCGAAATTGCAACCTGAAAGATGTTATGCCTTAGCCAATCATCGCCAACAGCTTTTGGTGTCAAGCAAGAGCGCCTTGACACCAAATTCATCCCTACATCCCCATTCACAACTTCCTCTTCATACTCAGCATCTTCATCAAATACCGGGGCTTCCTCATAACCCTCATCAACCATGTCATCAACTTCCCTTTCAAAATCAGCAAACAAGTATCTTTTCCCAGCCTTCTTACATTCCGACTGTCGGTGACCAGGTTCACCACAATTGAAACATTTCAAGCTACTACTACCAACCCCCTTAGAAACTGACCTAGTATTACTACCACCCTGTTTCGCGTGATTGGGAACAAAATGAGATGCCTCATTACCCGAACGAAAAATATCTCTTGTTATAGCGAAAGAAGATGAACCTCCCACGCGACGATTATGCTTTTCAAATGATAATGCACATTGATATGCATCAGAAAGTGTCATCGGATCAAACATGTTAATAGAATCCATGATCTGGACTCTTAGGCCACCAATGTAATGAAAGACAAGTGTTCATCAGTCTCTCAACATCATTCCTTGCATTATTTGGTAAAATTCTGTTGTGTAATCTTCAACAGATTTGGTACCCTATTTGAGATTCCATAACCGTTCGTACATCAAATGTTGGTGATTATGAGGAATAAAGTTGGCCCTCATGCATTCTTCATTTTCCTCCAAGTCGTGACTTTTGGCTTTCTAACTCTCTCATGGTCAGTTTCATTTGCTTTCACCATGCGGATGCCCTGCCATGTAGCCTGGTAGCGACCAATGAAACCTTCTTGTTTTCAGGGACCTTTTTGAATTTAAACACCTCTTCACCTACAACAAGCCAGTCAATGAACCCTTCATGATTCAAAGTATCCCTATCAAACTCGGGAATATTAACTCTCAAACCAGACTCCCAATGCCTATTATCATCATTTTTTATTTCGCCTTGGTCGCCTTTCTTGTTGTTCATCAGACACCGAACGGATTTTCTGACTGTTCATCTTCACTTTCCCGATGGTTATGATTACGAGGCCTTATCTGATTCAACAAGTCATTCATCTCATCAATCAATTGATCAAAAAATTGGCCCATTCACTCCTCCATTCTTGCCATAATACGCTGCTCAAATTCTTGTTCATATCATTAATATTCCTATTTGCTGTGGAGCCATCGTAATCACGAACTTTAGCTCTGATTCCAACTGATGTAGACTAAATAACAAGATAAAACAAATCAAGCATGTTGATTCACAAGAATACCATGATCAATTCTCCCAATAATCATTGATTCAATAGAATACCGACTATTAGGATTCTAAGTAAGAAAACTGCCAAAAACAAACTTTTGATATTTCTTTGAACTGCTTATTCAAGATTACAGAGAAGCTATTAAATAAGCATACAAAACTGAAAATGGGCAAAAAAACTGGCCCACAAACAAAAGTCCAAAAAACCCGAATAAAACATAAAATTGCGAATAACTAATAAAATAGAGTGTTTTGGGGCTCGAAAGTTTCATAAATTGATGTAGTCTGTTTACCATGACGTTCTCCTTGTTAAGCTTCGATTTCACCGATCATAGGCCTGAAACGGGGTCCCGTAGCTCATGTTATGCCCATTTTAGTGAGGCTCCTTTTGTCACACGATTCAGGGCCTCCAAATACATGATGGCCCGTTCCTCAACGCTTGAGCCCTCATCATGCACTCACATACATAATTTTTGTTTCATTGTTATGGTAATTCTTTGGTCTGGGTCACTTAAATATCATTTTTGAGGAAACCATTTCAGTTTAACTTCTTTGTGAGTAAAGGACACCACTGATCGAACTTAAGGAACAGAAAAAACGCACAGGAACTAAACAAACAACAAACACCCAATGTTACTTGGAATAAGCTCTCCAATTAATCAGAAAAATACTTGCTTACAAAAGCGATATTGAATACATTAATGACAAACCACAACTCGGTTTGTATATATAGGAATAGAACAAGCTTTCCTAATCCTACTACAATTCTAATATAACTAGAATATTAAACCGAAATTCACCCCATGGGCTCGGGTCAATAGTCTGCTGCCCCATGGGCTCGGGTCGACATTAGCCCAACATTCACCCCCAATTTCGACTCGAGATAGGAGGTCTTCAACTCGAGTAACTCTTGCATTTCCTTGAACTTAATCCTTGCGAGAGCTTTCGTCCGAATATCGAGATTGTAACTCACCTCTTACAAACTCAACTTGTACTTGGTCTCTTTCAACACACTCGGATAAAATGATAACGTGTGTTTATATGCTTGCTTCTCCCGTGAAAGATGGATTTTCATAAGTGCAATAGCCGATTTGTTGTCAACAAATAAGACCACCACTCTTTCTTCCATTCTGGTTATTTCACTCAACAATCCACGTTACCATATCCCTTGACACGCGGCTAAAGTTGCAGCCATGAACTCGGCTTCACAAGACGATAGAGCCACCGTGTTTTGCTTTTGTGAGCACCAAGTGATAGGTGATTTACCTAGATAAAATAAATGCCCAGTTGTGCTTGACCATCATCTTGGTCCATAGCAAAACTACTATCACTAAACCCCACTAACTCCTTGGTTTTCTTGGTTGTATCGTATTCCAAAATTCAAACTACCTTGGATATACCTTAGTATTTGTTTCACAACGCCATATGTGATTCTTTTGATTCTTGCATGTAACGACTAACCAAACCAACCGAATAAGATAAATCGGTCGAGTGTGTAGTAAATACCTTAGACAACCAACTCGTCGTCTATACAAAGTTGCATCAATGGTTTTCCTTCCTTATCCAAGCTTAACTTCATTCCGTGTTCTAATGGACATTGAGTAGAATTCGATTCATGCATCCCAAAGATCTTTCAAGATCTTCTTTGCATAGCTTTCTTGACTTATTGAGATACTCGAATCCTCTTGCTTTACTTCTATGCCAAGATAATAGCTTAACTTTCCCAAGTCACTCATATCGAACCTTTCTTGCATTTGTCTCTTAAATTCACCAATTTCGACAAGCTTCAACCGGTTACTAAGAGATCATCTACATAGACCGCAATAATCAAGATTGACTTGTTTGTTTTCTTCACATACACCGCTTTGTTCGTGTTGGCATCTTTTGAAAGACATTTGCTTGAGTTCTCTATCAAGTTTTGTATTCCACGCCTTGGTGCTTGTTTAAGTCCATAAAGCGCCTTTTTCAACTTGTAGATCTTCCTTTCTTCTCCTTTCTTCACGAACCCCTCCGGTTGTGTAACAAACACTTGCTCTTTTAGTTCTCCATGTAAAAAGTCGACTTTACATCTAGATGATGTAGCTCCCATGCTTCTTTTGCGCCAATGAGATCAATAAACGCACCGCTTTCAATCCGTGCTACGGGCGCAAATACCTCATCATAGTCAATTCCTTCCTTTGAGCATAACCCTTTGCTACTAACCGAGCTTTAAACTTATTAATTGAACCATCCGGTTTCTCTTAATTTTGAACACCCACTTTAATCCAATGGGATTAACATTAACCGGAGCTTCAACTAATTCCCATGAATCATTCTTCTCGATAGACTCAATCTCTTGCTCATAGCAAACATCTACTTGCTTGAGACTTTTGCTTCTTGGAACGTTCTTGGTTCATCATCTTCAATCAAAAGTAGATTTTGATCTTCATTAGCAACCGAGGTTCTTGAACTAGACCCCATAATAAAGTCATTAAATCTAGTTGGCTTAGTTGAAACCCTCAAGAACGCCTCATAATTGGTTGAGTTTCATCACGTGATTAGGGTCATTACCGCCTCGATTTGAACTTCTTGTTCGGTATTGACCGTTGATTTTCATCAACATCATGATGATTTTCAGCCTCTTGATCTTCCCTCAACTTCATCGGTCACACCGGGTTAACAAATCCACAACCCGTATCAATAGAACCGTGCCATTCTATGATAAACATACCGGTTTAGCTCGTTTGATTCGCTTCCAAAGAACATACTTCCAACCAAGTTCCTCATTAAACTCCGCATCACGACATACCACTATCTTCTTTAGTTTTGGATTGAACAGTCGAAAACCTTTTGTACCTGGCTCGTTTCCGATATAAATGAGTCATGTTGACCTGTCGTCTAACTTATGTAAATATGGCCTTGTTCCCGTTGCATAAGCCACACATCCAAATACCCGCAAACCCTCCAACTTAGGCTTTTTTCCTTTGAAAGCCTCATATGGAGTTTGATTAACTAGAGCTCGAGTTGAAACTCTATTAATCAAGAATGTGGCGTGTCTAACTCCTTCAGCCCACATATAGTTTGGTACGTCTCGTGCTTTCAAGATGCTTCTAGTCATTCCCATAAGAGTCCGGTTTCTCCTTTCCATGACTCCATTTTGTTGTGGTGTGTAGGAGTGGTTAGATGTCTTGTTATACCCTCGTTTTCACAAAGTTGGTAAATTCTTTTGAAGTGAACTCACCTCCTCTATCGGTCCTTAGGGTTATAATCTTCTTTCCCGACTTCTTCTCAACTAAAGCTTTGAACTTTTTGAAGTATTCAAATGCTTCTCCTTTTTCCTTCAAGGTAAAAGTCCACATAAAGCGTGAGAAGTCATCAATAAGAACAAATATGTACCTGTTGCCCGCTATGGATGGTGGAGAAATTGGTCCACATAGGTCGGCATGTATAACTTGAAGAGAATTTGTTGCCTTAAATTTTGCAACTTTAGGAAACGCCTTCTTGGTTTGTTTTCCTACCAAGCAAGATTCACACAACTTGTTCTCTTGATGAATTATTGGCAAATTTTCAACCATGCCCTTCCTTGCCATTAATTCCATCGTCTCAAATTAATGTGACCCATCCTAGCATGCCATAACCAAGCATCATCTTCCATCTTTGCTTTGAGACACACGGACTTCCAACTTGGAGCTTTATCTTGTAAAGTCTATTACTTGTTCTAGGAACCTTCATCGAAGCTTGCCATCCGAGTCACGCATAGTAAGAAGGTTACCTTTCATACGAATGTCACATCCGCCTTTGGTAGCTTGCCCAAGACTAATTATGTTGCTTTTAGCTCGGGTAGGTAATAGACTCCATGATTAACCGTTGCTCACTTGTTTTCCCTTCAATGATTATCGAACCCTTCCCTTTTATCTCGATGTAGGAGTTATCACCAAACTTCACTCGCGGAGATATTCTCATTCAACTCCGAAAAGTATTCTCGATCCCGTCATGTGATTACTTGCTCCATTATCCAAATACCAAGTGTCTTCCTCGCTTGGCTTAGTATTCAATTGGTTTGGGATAATCTTTCTTCATTCAAGAAAACTACTTCTTGAACGCTTTTCATCATAAAAGTGTTGGGTCATCATCATCCTCCGCTTTCAAAAGATTTGATTCATGCTTTTGCTTCGCTCACGCTGCTCGTAGGCGCTTAGAAGCAAAGTGACCATATTCATCACATCCAAGCATTGAATCTTTGAAAGGTCTCGACTTTTGTTCTTCTTTTGATCCGTATTGCTCCCGGAGTTGTTTTGGTTTCCACGGTTGCGGTTATTAGCTTGACCACTACCTCGAGATTTGTTTTGAGAAGAAAAGTTTGACCTTTACCGTTGCCACCGGAGGAATTCCTTCCTCGACCTTTCTTATCATATCTTTCACCCTTCCGAACATCAACTTGCCTTGATCTTCGTATGGTGTCAACACCCTTCATTCTTCCTTCAAAAGCTTTCAACCTTCCAATTGCTTCTTGAAAAGACATAGTATTCAAGTCAACAAATTGTTCTATTGAGGCAACAATTGCAACATACCTATCCGAACGGATGCAAGCTTCTTAACAAGTTTCTTGTCTTCATAAATTGTTCCCAAGCTATTTACTCATACAATTTTGCCCAACCTAGCATAAAGTCATCGATTGATTCATTGGCTTTCATCTTTAAAGATTCGAATTCCGTCTCCAAGGTTTGCAACCTTGCGTCTCGAACCCGATCAACACCCACATACCGGTCTTCAAAGCTCCCAGTTTCTTTGGTGTTGAATTGTGAAACTTGAAAACAAGTTCTTCCGAATCGCTCGGAAAAGTAACGAAGCGCCATGTGATCTTGCTTAGCAACAACTTGTGTTCTTCCCTGTTCCATTGCATCGAGTATTCCATGGACTTGGAATACCGCTTTAACTCTTATTGCCCATATGTTATAGTTCGTGCTTGTTAACATTGGACATTGAAGAGTCGTCTTAGAATGTTCAATAGGTGGTGGTTGACTCGACTCGCCTTGCACCATCTTTCTTGAACGCCTTTTGTAAGTTACGGTGTAGTTGGATTGACTTCCAGTCTAGAGCACGCTTGTTTTACTTCTTGCCTAAGTAAACCAAGTGTAAAGTTTGAAACTTTATCGACTTCTTGAAACCCTTTAGCTTGTGTTCGACTGACTTGGAACCCTTTAGTCGATCGCTTGGATAACCTTCGTGATCGACTAATCTTGGAACCCTTTAGTCGACTGCTTGGAAACCCTTCTGTGATCGACCAAGCTTTAACCTTGCTCTTGATACCAAATAAAGGACACCACTGATCGAACTTAAGGAACAGAAAAAACGCACAAGAACTAAACAAACAACAAACACCCAATGTTACTTGGAATAAGCTCTCCAATTAATCAGAAAAATACTTGCTTACAAAAACTGATATTGAATACATTAATGACAAACCACAGCTCGGTTTGTATATATATGGAATAGAACAAGCTTTCCTAATCCTACTACAATTCTAATATAACTAGAATATTAAAACCGACATTCACCCCATGGGCTCGGGTCAATAGCTGCTGCTGCCCCATGGGCTCGGGTCAGACATTAGCCCAACAGTGAGTGATAGTGTAGGATGTCGTCATTGGTCATAGAGTTGAGGATCATAATTTTGAATCTCAACACATACCAGAAATAAACATACTTGAAGAAAGTACTCACACCTAGCCCAAGAAGTTTCTAAAGAAGTTAAGTAGAACCCTTCGCACTCCATATAACAACTGCATTCAATTATTTTTTTATTTTTTTGCCAAGTAGTACCGATATTAAACACTTGTTCAATAATAGGCGCAGGATTAGTAGTATAAATTATTTCAACATCCAAATTTTTTGTATATAAGTTAGATTCATGTTGTTCGTTTTTTGGGATAACATTGGTGCTAATACACACTGAATAAATTCATTAATATTTCTCTTGTTCATATGAGTTTGCAGGATAATGGCACTAAAAAAAACAAGATCACAACAATCGATGTTAAATATTGTAGGTGGAACGGGACCAAAAGATCCAAAAATGGAACACATGCACTGAGGTGAGTATTCACCCTGTCATAGCCTGGTGGGTTGGACGCTTTGCGATCCTCAGCATGGTGAGTAGCACCACTATTCGGGCCTGCTTCATTTGTAGAACCACGGACCTGGTGAGCTGGTATAGCTGGTCCAAGACTCGTCCCTCTTCTTATAGTATTATGAGAAAAGTCTTTAACCATCTATATCCATACAAGGAACCTGGCCAACCTCAATATGGGGTGATCGAGTTTCTCCACGACATGAGAATTAAGGCTTCAATTATACTAAGCTCTCTTTGCTTCATTCTATGTTTGATATGATTATGATTTAAACCCACATGCTGATATCCAAGCAATGAATCGTCCACATAGAATTGGTCAGTCGAAGAGGCTTTTAGTATACAGGCTTGTTGTTCGTTTTAGAATATTAGGTGCAGCCGCATTGACGACATTCAAATATTTTCCATCTTTAAGGACATTTAGAGAGTCGTGGGGCAATGATTTTAAATACCTTCACATTCTTGACATAAAGTTTTACTAAAGTGAGTGCGTGTAAGTTAACACACTTTGTGAAAAGATCAACAGATCCACGATTATCGTCACACAAAGTGATTTCACCGAGATACAAAGTAGTCAAAGCTGGAAAACCCCAAGGTGTTTTAGTTGTAATACAAGTTGACAAAAAAAGTGTTCCAAAGGGTGAAATGCTTATGAGTAGGAGAGCTAAAGAGGCAAGATGGAAAATCATGGTGTTTTATGGCATCGCTAACGATGGTTAATTCTTGGACATCGTGAGAAAATGCATAGTTTGCAATACAAAAAACTAACTAGCTGCACCATGGAAATTTAAATTTAGTGAGGAGACTTCTACTTGGTGGTTACGATGTAACAGAATTTTTTTCACAAATTTAGAAAATTTAGGTAAAGAATCAAAGTGACGAGTCAAAAAATTAAGACCATAATTTTTCGAGTCGTCAATTTGATTCTTTACCAAAATTTTCTAAATTTGTGGAAAAAAAAATCTGTTACATCGTAACCACCAAGTAGAAGTCACCTCACTACATTTATATTTCCATGGTGCAGCTAGATAGAGTTTTGTGAGAAACATTGCGAACTATGCATTTTCTCACAATGTCCGAGAATTAACCAGCGTTAGCAATGCCAAAAAACACCATGATCATCCATCTTGCCTCTTTAGCTCTCCTACTCTTAAACATTTCACCCTTTGGAACAATTTTTTGTCAACTTGTATTAAACTAAACACCTTGGGATTTTCGAGCTTTAACTATTTTGTATCTCAGTGAAATCACATTGTGTGACGATAATCGTAGATCTGTTGATCTTTTCTCAAAGTGTGTTAACTTACAGACACTCACTTTAGTAAAACTTTATGTCAAGAATGTGAAGGTATGTGAAATCATCGCCCCTCGACTTTCTAATCTCGTCCTTAAAGACGGGAAATATTTGAATGTCGTCAATGTGGTTGCACCCAATATTCTAAAACAAACAACAAGCCTGTATACTAAGAGCCTCTTCGACCGACCAATTCTATGTGCACGATTCATTGCTTGGATATCAGCATGTGGGTTGAAATCAGAATCATATCAAACATCGAATGAAGCAAAGAGAGCTTAGTATAATTGAAGCCTTAATTCGCATGACATGGAGAAACTCGATCACCCCATATTGATGTTGGCTAGGTTCCTTGTATGGATATGGATGGCTGCAGAATTTCCGCATAATACTATAAGAAGAGGGAGGAGTCTTGGACCAGCTAAACCAGCTTACCAGGTCAGTAGTGGTTCTACAAATGAAGCAGGCCTGAGTAGTGGTGCTACTCACCATATATGCTGAGGATCGCAAAGCGTCCAACCCACCAGGCTATGGCGGGGTGAATACTCACCTCAGTGTGTTCCATTCTTTGGATTTTTTGGTTCCGTTCCGCCTACAATATCCAACATCGATTGTTGTGATCTTGTTTTTTTAATGCTATTATCCTGTAACTCATAAGAACAAGAGAAATATTAATGTATTATTCAGTGTGTATTAGCACCAATGTTATATATACATAAACCCGTTGTTATCCCAAAAAACGAACAGCATGAATCTAACTTATATAAAAAAAAGTTGGATGTTAAAATAATTTCTACTACTAATCCTGCGCCGATTATTGAACAAGTGTTTCATAAATCAGTACTACTTGGCAAAAAAAAATAATAAAAAAAAAAAAAAAAAAAAAAAAAAAAATCAAAGATTGAATGCATATTGTTAGATGCAATGGGAAGGGACTTACCTTCTTTAGAAACTTTCAGGGCCAGGGGTAAGTGCTTTCTGCAAGTATGTTTATTTCGGGTATGTGTTGAGATTCAAAATTATGATCCTCAACATCTATGACCAATATGACGACATCCTACTACAGCATGTATCACTCGCTAAGAAGTTAAACTGAAATGGTTGCCTAAAAATGAGATTTAAGTGACCCAGACCAAAGAAATACAATAACAATGAAAACAAAAAAATGTATGTGAATGCAAAACTTTAGGCCGATGAATTACAATATATAATTGCTGTTTTACTACTTGACCGTTACCCAACGGTTATAATTTTAATCTTGGAAAAACTTGAAATGAATAAACGACCGTTGGACAACGGCTAAGTTTGGTAATAAATGTATGCTGCAGATATTGGAGTATTAACTATAACATACAAATATTGAAATATATTTTGTAGATATTGTACATTAAGGGGCTGTTTGGCTAAGCTTATGCTTAAAACTTAAAAGCTTATGCGTTTTAAAAAATCCCTAGTCCAATGGATTCTGGTAATAAGATTATTGAATTCCTAAAACTAATATAAGCTTTTGACATAAGCTTAATCAAACACCTTCAAAGTGCTTTATAGCTTTATCAATATAGCATAAGCTATTAAGCACTTCAAATAAGCATAACAAAACACTACCTAAGTATAGTTTACCAAAATTGGAAAATCTTAAATAATAAGTTAGTAAAATATTATTTGTTGGGTCAATTCTGTGCCCTTCAGTCTCTAGGTAGGTTTTGAACATAAATAGACTAATTATAAGTTAGTCGCTGAGGAAAAATTCAGCACCAAACTCCTTCAGAGTTCTTGATGACAAAGAGTCTTCAGTTGCGCATTTGAGGTGGTTCAGATCTGGAAGCAGAAGATACAAAGAAGAAGTTTATTTCAATGAGGATGACAATACCTCACTCGAACGATGTTTGATCTCCTCATCCTAAAGATGCTAAGCAAAGATTCTCAAGTATCTAAAAGGTTAAAGGCTGGATAAAGATTTACTTTATACAAAAGGATAAATCAAATCTTATTGGGAATGACTACCTTCAAAAGTTGATAAGAAAGTACAAAAAATATCAACATTGTTCCCTAAAGAAGAGTCTATCCTTTACCTAATATGTGTAACACCCCCAATTTCGTGAATGCAGCAGAATTCAATCTGGTGTTACCTCATGGTAAAAAAGTTATAATAATAGAAAACGATCTCTAACTGGGTTGCTTAAAAAGGCTTATCATTCGATTTATTGAAGTACAAAGGTAGGTACCAATGGTTCCATGATTACATAATACATCAATATAAAGTCGTTGATATTTTTCAAATGATAAAACAATTTATAGCCTTCTTGAGTATTCGTGCTCACCGTGCTAGCCTCGATCATTATGGACCTGAGATAAGACATGCTTAAAATGTCAACTAAAAAGTTGAGTGAATCCATATGTTTATTGTTAAATGTCGAACACATAATGTTTGTGTGGGTTACGTTGTATTAAACCCATAATATATAAAACAAATCAATTATAATTACACTAAATTCATGAAACCAATGCGTTAACGCGTACCAATAGCAATTTGCATGTTTTTTACAATGTTTGCCCTTGCCGATTACCAAGTGTTCTCAAATATAGTGCGCTTGTTTGCCTAAACGGTCAATACAAACGGGATTCGTCAATCCCAATAGGCATATCCACAATATTCGTGCTCACTGTGCCTAGTAATTAATAGTTCATGATGTGGGGACTTAAGCATGGCAATTGTGTTACTTAGTGTCAATGAAACAATTAGATAAGTATACAGTTTCAAATGTTTGTATGTTAATGTAAAAATATCATGTATCTCTGATGAAACCACGATTATTCATATTTTAATACAAAAATACCCCCGTTTTAGCTTAAATAAATGACAAAATCACGGTTTTAATTGCAAATATTACGTCTATTTGTTATTTTGTTATTTAGGTACCGTTCAAGATTTATTGGAGTAAATATGGAGCAAATCAAGCCATTATTGATGATTGGATTATACTACGGATTAAAGATGTTTAGAAGATTTTTAGGAGCTTAATCAAAGATTTATAATAATACTTAAGTGGAAGCCAAAGATAAAGCCCGATGAATAAGCCCAAGTAATGTAAAGGTTAATGCTAGACTTGAAGCCGAGCTCATTACAAAGAAATCTGTCAAAATATCAGCCCAAGATTGATTTATGTAGACATGTCTAAAGGTCATTTACGGAGTGGAGTAAGAAATCTTGAGTGAAGCGAAGCAATATCAACAAAGGTCATGGAAATTAAATCCATCTTCTAAAAGCATGACTCCATTTCATTTTTTATAAACGCTCCAACGTTCAAATATAAATGAAGACTAGTAGCTATCCACGTACACGAACCAATCAAATGGAGCCACCCACGTCACCATCAATTCTTCCCATCTTGTTATGGTGTGATGCATTGCACAGGAGGATTATCCTCCATCTCCATCCAACGGTCAGAACGAAAAACACCAAAAGTCAATATAATAAAAGGCTCAACGGCTCATTAATGGGCCGAGTCACTTGAGTATTTAGGGCATATCATCTCTAAGCGTGGAGTAGAGGTGGATCCAAATAAGGTTAAGGTCGTTCGTGAATGGCCGACGCCTACCACTCAACGGCAGGTGCGAGGGTTTCTCGGGCTCGCTGGGTATTATAGGCGTTTTATTAGGGGGTACGCGACATTGGCTGCGCCACTAACTGATCTTTTGCGAAAGGAGGGATTTAAGTGGGGAGTACAAGAGGCGACAGCTTTTGAAGAGCTTAAAAGTCAATTGTCAACAGCACCTATTCTTAGTCTTCCAAAATTTGATCAGGTCTTTGTTGTGGAGGCCGATGCCTCAGCTACGGGAATAGGGGCGGTTTTGTTGCAAAATAATCATCCCATTAGTTACTTCAGCCGTAAATTGGGTCCTCGAATGTGTACGGCGGCCACGTACCAAAAAGAGTTATTTGCTATCGTAGAGGCAGTTTATAAATTGCGCCAGTATTTGGTAGGACAACGATTTATCATAACTGATCATAAAAGCCTTAAAGAACTTATGCAACAAGTAATCCAGACTCTAATTCAACAGAAATATGTTTGAAAGCTGATGGGGTTTGATTTCGTGGTTGAGTACAAACAGGGGAGCACGAATCAGGTTGCAGATGCCTTATCTCGTTTGTATGATGACGAGGAGGCTGTGACTGCCGCCTTTATGGCTATCAGTCAGCCCGTTGTTGGTTTTCTTGATGATCTAAAGAAGGAAAATGAGAAATTGGAGGAATTGGTTAACTTGCATAATCGGATCAAAGAAGGGAGTTAGCCAGATGGATTTCGTCAAGAAAAAGGGCTTGTAATTTTTCGCGGCCGCTACTTTCTGGGAAAGGAATCAAAACTGAAGATGTTGTGAATTTCACGACACGCCTAGTGTTGGACATGGAGGCGTTAAGAAGATGTTAGTAGGGTTATCATCATTATTCTATTGGACGGGAATGCGTAAGTCAGTGGAGGATTATATCAAATGATGTTTGGTTTGCCAACAAACAAAGTATTCAACCCAGGCATCGGGAGGCTACCTACAGCCCCTGCCAACTCCTTCCGCATTTTGGGAGGATGTATCAATGGACTTCATAACCGGGCTACCAACCTCGAAGGGGTTAACGGTTATTCTTGTGGTGGTAGATCGTTTTTCTAAGTATGCTCACTTTGGATCATTGCCGACTAGCTTTAATGCACACAAGGTGGCGGAAGTTTTTTTAGACATCGTGGTAAAGCTTCACGGATTACCAAAAACTATTGTGTCGGATCGTGACCCTATCTTTGTGAGTAAGCTCTGGACGCAATTGTTTGCTCTTAGTGGTACCCAACTGAACCATAGTACAGCTTATCACCCGCAGACGGATGGGCAAACGGAGGTTGTTAACCGAGTGTTAGAACAATACTTGAGAGCTATGGTGTCGGACCATCCTCATCAATGGGTACGTCACCTACCTTGGGCTGAGTATTGCTACAATACTAGCTACCATAGCAGCATTAAAATGACGCCCTACCAAGCTTTGTATGGAAGATTGCCCTTAACCTTAATACCTTACCCGCCAGGATCTTCTAAAGTTGCGGCTGGTGATGCATTGTTGGTTGAACGAGATGCATTGTTGCGACAACTAAAGCATAATTTGTTAGCTGCTAAAAGTCGAATGGAAGAGCAAGCTAACCGTAAGAGGCGTGACATTGAGCTTAGCGTTGGAGACAAAGTGCTCGTTAAGCTCCAACCTTACCGACAAATTACCCTCGCAAAACGCATTTCCAACAAGCTGGCCAAGAGGTTTTATGGGCCATATGAGGTAGTAGAGCGCATTGGGAAGGTGGCCTATCGTCTTGCTCTACCTGCTACAAGCAAGATTCACCCCTTATTTCATGTGTCTATTCTCAAACCTTTCACGGGTACAGGTATCGATATGGTGACCGAGCTTCCTGAAGAGTTTCAAGATGGGCAAGTGTTTGTTTCTATTTGGGAAAAAATTAGGTTTACAAGAGATTAATTCTTGATTGAAGGTCTAATTTGATTAATAAAGATCAGAGAGTAAGAAGATGTTTGATTGCTGATTTATGTATAAATTTTGTGCATATGCTTTGGTTTATGAGTTTGATTTAGATTATAAGACTTGAACACTATTTATCAGTTTTGGTAACGGGTGTTAAGTGGTGACTTATGTTGATATGTTGGTGTCATACAAATTTGACAGTTCTTTCATTGTGTTGCGATTTATTTATCTCTAAATTATTCTAAATATGATTCTTTGTGTAGGTTATTCAAAATATTCTTTTGAAGATGCTTAATTTAATATGAAGCATGACTGACCTATTCGACTACACATGGTCTAGGAGCCCCTGTAGTTTGGTTGATAGTTTGCCCGTTGTTGCATTTGCATCAGTATAGCTTTATAATCCTTGGGTGAGAGGCATAGGCTTACACACGATCTATCAAACAAGTATTTTTAACTTACTTTTGCAAAGTATCATTGATATGAAGATTCTACTGAACTTTTCTAATAAAAGCACAAATAGTTTAATGAAATTGGTCCAATGGTCGACATTCAACGCAATTGTATTTTAAATGCATATTTAATCATTTTATTATAATTGTTGGATTTTAGTGTGCGAGAATTAAAACTACTTTTACATCCCTTAAGAGAATATAGCGTTGGACAATCCTATTTGACACCGCTAATTATAAACAATAATAGAGATGCTAATTATGTATATAAGTTATCGTTCTAAAAAAAATATGTATATAAGTTAGTCAGTATCACAAGTAGAACGTGGTGATTAATTTATAGTCTAAGATAGGGGGAGCCAGATTTTGTCCAAGTGGCTCACAACTAAAATTAGTAGTGTACAATATTAGTGGGTTCAAAGTTAAAAAATTAAATGAAATAAAACAAGAATTACAAAAATTCTTTTTTCTGTAGCTTTGAGTAACTACGAGACTTAAACTACCTGCTATTAATATTTAGTAAAATTGCTTCAAGGAGTTGGAATTCATAGATCGCCAATATGATTTACATGGTAACAATTCTTAACAGTCATGAAGTAAACGAGTCTCTGTTCAGATCTGCATCTGCAAGTTGATCACACGATGCACGGATACTAATGCTCACTTGGTAAGTTCCATCGCTTTATTTTTTGTGTTTCTAAGAAAACATTTCATTTAATAAACATGAACCTCTTTTACATCATCTCCAAAACACGATCATTATTATCTTAGTTATATTCGTAAACTTTCTGCTGTTTTAAGGAGTTTGCTATTAACTTATAACAACGCTTGAAGAATTTTTTTTGTGAGTGTCAACCTATTAGCTTCTAAATGTGTCATGTAATCAGCTTTGTTTCAGAATCGAAACAAAAAAGGCTACAAAGCTTTCATTGTAAGCATCAAAAGTTGGATTACATACAATTTATCCAATGAAATCCATACATTAATACCCGTTTATAGTCACATAGTTCTGTTCACGTTTCCTTAATAGGAGGCCTTGCTAAAACAAGGATATTTTTGTGGCAAGGAAAAAGGAGAAACAGATTGAGAAGGTATTTTTTATCATTTTTCTTTTTGGATTGGTGTTCTAAGAATACCTCTGATTCTTGAGTGTTATTACTAAGTAATACATTCGAAGACTTCTTTACTGATGTTTGGGGAAATTTCAAGTAATTTTTATAGTTGGATTAGGTGCATAAACGCACTTTCGACAAATAATTTACTGTGTGGATACTTGGTCAGTGTTTGGTTTTCCGCCAAACTTCAGAACATCCGTATTTTATTTAAAAAATGATGGCCTATTAAATGTTGTGGCTTAATTAATTTATCCTGGCTTGATAGTGTGTTGGAATGATGATAGTTTACGTAGCAGTCATCTGTTCTTTTATGTAGTTTTATCTGATTTCATCTTCTTGAGCAGGATGTGTTTTATCGGAAGTGCAAGTGAAGAAGACTAAATGTCACAAGGATGAACACATGTACTGGCATGTCATTTCAGCCATTGTACAAGTGTTCAAGGATTTTGGTTTTGGACAGCATTTTTCTGATTTTGTCACCTAATGTATGCAGTGACTGCTGTAAAACCTCAATTTTTGACCTGCATAGAAGTAGCCCTTCCTGTCATAATGACATGTGCTCTCAATGCTGCTAGGAATTGCGTGATGGCAACCTTTAGGGAAACAAAGAAGAAGTTGCCAATCAGTTTGAAGATCCAGGTTCTGGTTACTTGTATGGGGGGCCGCTAGAAGATGTTAATAGGGAAGATGTTAAGAGGAGTACCAGGCGTTCTGCAAGTGCTGCACCAAAAGACCAGCAATTTCTTGACTCGATGTCTGCGGCATATCTTGCACCAAAAGAACAGCAAACTCACGATGGGCCGTCTGCTGCAGATCCGTCACCATAAGAACAGGAAAGTCATGGCTGGATGTCTCTCGATGATGGCAGAATTCCATGTCCTCCACAAAGTATTGGCGGTTGTGGGAATGGAATCTTAAAGTTGATTCATGCAAAGGAACCATACCATGTTTCAGAATTGCTGGATTCTGCACAAGAGCTCTTAGAGAAGCACAAAACAGATGAGGATATGCGAGTTTTGGGTTAAGTTTTTTTCTGTGACATGCAGGTTGATATTAATGTTCATTAGCTTTTTAAATGGTATACGGATGGTCAATATAAATACAACGGGTGGCCTAGGATCCTTAAGCTGAAAGACTGGCCTCCATCAAGTTTATTTGAAGAACGCTTACCACGTCATGGTGTTGAATTTGTCACTTGCTATACACATCCTCGTTATGGCTACCTTAAAGATGTAATCTTATAATGGGATATTTATTCGTTTATGATAGCATTGTATAATCATTGTATTGTAGGTAATCCCGGCCTTATAAGGCAGAGAAGAAACCACTTATGAGACACTAAAGATTAGTTAATTAATGCTACTAATTTTATGTGTACATGATTCATTGAAGGGATTCTTTAGTAAATTGATGCTACTCATTTCGATACAACAAATAAGAATTTTTTAGTGTTCGGATAACAGGATTATTGTCATTACAGGGAGTCCAACAACACAGGAAAGATGCATCATGGGAATCGAAGCTCGTATGAACTCTTTTCCTCTTTGCTTTTGATGCAAAGCTTTTGTACATTGTATACATGAGGCATCTTCTCATGATGTCATGAGACTTGAACTATGTCGTTTTGATGAGGACTTTCCTTCTTAAAAGATTTTTTTTCATCACATGGTCATGTAAAACCAAATTAATTATTCATCTCATTTTTGTTTATTCTATAATATGAAATTAGTATAGGTGTCCACTAAGGTTAAACAACAAACAAATACAGTTTTATGTGTTAAATATAAGCATAACAACTATAATTTTACACTAACAATCAAATGTTTTTTCTAAGAAAATGATTTTGGAGGTTGTAAGCATCTAGAAAATGTCTTCCACTAAGGAGTCACACAACTGTTTTTATGGACCCATTGGAGATTATAACCGGCAGCTGCTACTACTACTACTACTTATAATTAACATTATGTGCTCTACTTAAAGAGTTACAATGTTAGTTTATACTCCAGTATACGAGTATTTCTCAATGTGCTAATGTCTCATGGTACTTATCTTCATAGCCAATTGTTGAAAACAAGTAATGAGACAGAGGTATGTGTAATATGTGTGCTTCCTTAAGCCTGTTTTCATAACCTTTGCTATATGACAAGATGATACATTTTTTGTGCTCTATGTATAAATCATAATTACAATAATTGCTTTTATATATAAAGAAATGTAATTGTAGCATGATGTCTGCAACATATGATGTGTATAAATGCGCTAATAAAAGATAAACGTTTGATTGAATACATCCTTCTAGGTCTTGCTATATCCCGCGAACAAAATTAACAAATTTAATCGATAATAATACATAATTAAAATCTTAGAAAAAACCCCGTGCGAGCACGGGTATTATAACTAATAAAAACAACAAAGATATCAAAACCATTAAACATCTCAAATATCAAAACGACTTTAAGTCGGTTTACTCATAAAATTGTCACAACCAAAGTAAAAGCAAACCTATGCTATACATCGACCATAACTAAATAAATTCATCACCGGCCATTTTACACACTAGAATCATATATTATCGCTAGACTAAAACAAAAGACCATGTCAAAGAAAAGCAACCAACGAACCAAAATCATTAAACTTAATGGTTATGAGGGAGTGCTGGTGGAGGCTTGCACTGGTAACACTTTGCAAATAAACCGAATGTATCTACTTGTTTGATGAAATTTGTCATGCTGGCCCACCCTCCAAATCCGAAACCAATCACAAAAACCCAAACCACGATGAAAATGTTCACAATGTAAGGTGAGCCACTCAATATAAGGTTAGGTTTGTAACGTGAGTGGGTCACTGAGCCAGCTCAATGGTTAGATTGATTAAGTCATTAAGTGCAGCAAGAATGTGACTGATCACTAATGCATCAAATGGGGCCGGTGCGTGGGCGAACGGAATGGTTCATCAAGACATTTTTAGCCTGCACTAGAAATGTCACCAAACTTGGTCTTTTCCCACTTTCAACCCCTTAATTATAAAAGTATGAATGGAAGGTACATTTCTAATCTCGAAAATATTCATGTGAAGTGATCTGATTGTTCGGTCTTGCATATGTGTTGTATAGTACTTGCAGCCTAAAAACCCATTTCACATTTAAAACAAAATCACCAACTTATATGCAGATTTTATTTGAGTACTAACCCGCTCACTTGTGAATGGGTCGGTTGAGGTTACGTTTTATCTCTAACAAGTCAAATGTAAAAACTTGGATTATTTTATGAATAACATATTTGACACACTGATTGGTTATTCACCACTGATTGGTTATTGACCAACTAAGGTTAACCAACCCAGCTTGTTTTTACCCGTATCAAAACTTACCCGTTTTAATCGAACTAATTTTGACTTGTAACTCAACCTGCCCATTTTCACCTCTAGTTTTGATTACCTGTGGGTTTCTTAGTCTGTATCTACTAGAAATTGAGATTTTAGTGACAGTGCGGATGGATTACCTGGCGAGCAGAAGCCTTTCGGTAATATAGACAGTGAAGCTAACCAACAAAGCCCCAACAGCCGAATTGATTGGACCAAAAAACGGGAAGATGATGGCTAGGAACCAAATTGGAATCACAACTGGCAACCTAGCCAATGCCCGTAAACATATGCTCTTTGTATCATGCATTCCCACTACTTTCTCCCACACAAAGTACAGCGGAGTACACGCAAAACCAAATGTTATAAACTGCAAAAGATAAGCCAAGCAAAACAAACACAAATCGGTCAACACAGAATCAAACAGCCGTAGTAAGTCAGTTAACCATTCAAGCAGTTATACCTGATGGATGAGCATAAGGACAACGGCTGTATCACGAAAACGAGTTTTTGGCAGAAGGGAAAAAGCATTGGAGTGGTTTAAAAGTTGATCACCAAAGGCCCAATAGCTTGCAGCAGCTGATGGGAGTGTTAATGTGAACACATATAATGTTATAAACAGATATATGTACTTAAATTTCTGTGGCTTCCACATCGCGTGCATTATTTCACTGCAATAAACATGTAACTCAAATCATTATTAACCTAAATTGACTAGAAAAAGAAAACTAAACTTTAATTAGGACAGAATACTAACACTGTGACAGCGTGTCCACCAAAAGTGTACAGTATGTTTGTGGCTCCAGTGAAGTACAAAACGAGCATTTGCTAAAGCGCACGACTGTAGCTCTTATCTAACAAATTATTCTTGGTACTAATGAGCAGCATAGCCATGCTACAAGTTATGTCTTAATACTTTTGCTAAAGGCAAGTATCCATGACCATCAAAATAATAGAAACATGACGAATTATATTGAAGGTTCAGCCACACAAATACACGATTACCTAAGGGTAAAACATTAGACTTTTCGGGTCAAGTTTATACCAAATTAGTAATAAACAAAATCGGCTATAACTTTTATTTTCCACACCTGTTTGTCACCTTTGGTTTTAGAAATAGGCATATAACAAATATTATATTCTGAAATTGAATTCAGTAATCCAAAAAAGGGGAGAGAGGGGGAATTGGTAAAAAGTAACGGTTCAACCCGTGACCCAAACTCATTTTGACCCATTACCTGACCCGTCCAGCCATTTTCAGACCGCTAGTTTTATTGTCATTGCCTCAGTCATCTTGTGCCCCTTCTAAGGTTTTTGATACACTGTATATCCTGTTACTGATATATCTTCACAGCCAATGACAATGTTTTAAACAATTTGCTTCACAAACCATGAAACTTGGCTTTTTCTTATATTATTCATGACCATATACAACTTAGGTTGTTTGATAGGTCAGAAAGTGTCAACTAATTTCTAAATTATCTCACAACCGCTGTAACAGAAAAGCAAAAAAAGTACTCATCTTCCGTAAATCAGAACAAAAGGTCAATAAAATTAGATGGCAAAAAGATGTAACCATGTGTTATTTACTCGGACACACATATCGTTTGTCTTCAAGGCTGGCAATACAACACAATAACATAAGTGAACTATAACAGCAGGGACTTGTTATAGAGCTAGCTAAAGCTGTACGGAACTGTACTATCCACAAGGCTACTTGCATTTGAAATATCGAGCTTCAAGTGAAATCGACTCCAACCAACATATAGCAATCTAGAGAGAGACTTTGCATGTGACGACTTTTTCTCAAACAGTGCCTCAGAATATCCTCTTCCGATAATAATGGAAGACTCGGCAGTCCACAGATGGTCTTTTTATCTGTCGATAAGTAATTGCCAAACATTAAATTCTACCAATTATAGATAATATTTGGATCCTGAAAAGACATACCAGTTTGTTATTGACTGAACGCAAGCAATCATTACTCTTTAGCATTAAAAGGATAACATGTAGCAGTTAATGCACAAATTCTGTGATTTGAAGAAAATATGGGAAGCACACATCTGCGTAACAGCAGCAGGGTCACTGGCATTGTCTTGTATGGCCTTATACAATGCAACTTAACCTCAAATTCTAAGTGATCACATCAGAAACATCTGATTTGTTGCTTTACTAATATGCAGAACACAAGAACGCAATGGATGGTCAAAGTATATATATACCATAACACATGTTATTAGTAATTATGCTTTCATTTTCACATATTTATTTCTACTGCAACTTAAAATTGATAGAAATGAGAAGCATATATTTTACCAAAAGCAAAGCGATACAACTTATTACAGTTGTCAGTTGATTATACAGTTTTCATATCTGTATCTGCAATGGTTTTATAATCATCAAAATAAAAAAAAAATTACTGAATTTCCATTAAGGTCAACAGCAGTATATCACACAGACCAAAGTAAATTTATTGTTAAATACATACAACAATAATTCAAAGAGACAACACACAAACATCATAATTCAGAAGCTTATATACGACAGCATAACTTAAAAAGTCCCAGCTCCACCCCCCAAACTCCTATACCCATATCACAAATTGTTTTAGAGCAAGAAAATTTATAGAGCAAGGCATTTTGCAAAATTGATTAAATAAGAAAACATATGAAATATCGTACCTTTCATTATCTAACGTCATTTCCGATATAAACATGTCTTCTTCTTCTTCAAGACCAAACTCTCTGTTGCATCAGCAATTGCGTTGAACCACTTGACTTTTCTTGTTGACAACATTAGATATCCCATCACCAATCCGACTAATGTTCCACATCCATATCCCAACATCACCACTTCCCACGTAAACCCACTCTCCTCCTCATGTGATTCAAGCTCTGGTTTGTGTGTATGCTCACTGCACTTTTGGTCATCGGAAGCCCACATAGTCCTGGATTCCCTTCAAAAGATTTCTCATCAAATGTGTTAAATTGTGTTCCATCTGGAATACGGCCCACGAGACGGTTTTGGGAGAGATTTAACACTTCAAGAGTGTTGATTCCTGCAAGACTTTGTGGGATCTCTCCTGAGAGTTGGTTCGAAGATAGGTCTAACGACTCGATCTCTGTGAGATTCCCCAGAGCACGTGGAATTGGACCAATGAGGCTGTTGTGGGATAAGTTGAGCACTATTAGTGAATTAAGACCACCAATAACATCTGGGATCTCTCCTTCAAATGAGTTATTGGACAGATCAATAATTGTGTAATCAACCAAAATTTGTGGAAAATCTAGATTCACCCCTTTCACCGCAACAACAAATGAGTAATACTCTCCACCCATTTCCAAATATTCTGGTGTTGTGCTGTTTTTAACAACATTCTTCATGGAATTAAAATTTTGAAAATACTTTTCAGGGAGTTGACCTACAAACCCATTATGAGATAAGTCAAGAACTCGAAGACTTGGAAAGGGAGAATCAACAGTTTCAGAGGGTTGAATGTGTCCATGAAAGTTGTTTGATTTGAGGACAAGGGCCTGCAAATTTGGAAGAGCTCCTAACCAACTAGGAAATGTACCATTCAAATGGTTGTTTCCGAAATCAACTACTTTCAACCGCTGACATTTGGACAAGGAAATTGGCACATCGCCGCTTAATTGATTTCCATTCAAAATAAGCCCTTCTAATCTTCCACAATCCCCATATACATTTGGAATTGTTCCTTGAAAGCTATTATTCCTCAAATCTATCATATAAATAGTTGAGGTCATATAAATAGTTGAGGTCATATTTCCAAAGCATTGTGGAATCAATCCACCAAAGCGATTATTGGACATATCCAAATTCATTAGATTGCTCATGTTGCAAATTGATGGAGGGAATGGCCCCTCAATCAAGTTGGACTGCAGATACAGATATTGTAATCCATACCATTGAAATTGTGGCAAGCATGTTATGAAGTTATGTGAGAGATTCAAATATTCCAACCCATAATCACCTCCAATCTCCCCTGCCCAATGAGGAATTTGGCCATGGATTTCGTTGCTAGAGAGGTCTAAGTAATTAAGTTGTTTCATGGCTCGAAATGAATTCGGAAACACCTTTAGCTTGCAAGAGGCCAAAGATAAATATCTAAAACCAGGGTTGACATAATGATTGGTAGTTTTTGTGGTAACAGAGAAACCGCTGTAAGAGAGAACAAGTTGTTCAAGGTTTGTGAGGGTTGATAACAATGTATCCAACTCCAATTCACCACTAAAATTATTAGATGAAAGGCCTAGACCAGTGAGGTTGGTGAGTTGTCCAAATGTTCGCACATCAATTTGGCCACCAAACTGATTGTCATCGAGGTATAACTCTTTTAATGATGGAAGAGCAAATGACTCAAAAGGAACATTTCCACTGAACATGTTATGATTTAGATGTAGAGATTCTAAAGAGGGGGAAGTAAACAGCCAAGATGGCAATGTCCCATTAAGTTTGTTATATGATAAATCAAGATAAGTAAGGTTAACATGTTATGGTTATCTAACTCAAGTAAAGATGAAGAGAAAATGTAAAAGGTTTTAAAGAGGGGGAAGTAAACAGCCAAGATGGCAATGTCCCATTAAGATTGTTGCTTGATAAATCAAGATAAGTAAGGTGTGTGAGGTTTATTGAGATATCCGAGGGTACCTTTCCACTGAACATGTTATCTGGTAGATAGAGATATTGTAAAGAGGGGAAGTAAACAGCCAAGATGGCAATGTCCCATTAAGTCTGTTACTTGATAAATCAAGAGAAGTAAGGTGCGTTAGGTTAAAGAGGGCGCTGTCAGGATGGATTGTACCTTGTAGCATTCCGCACGTGAGATCGAGACCGATGACGTCACCAGTGGAGTTGTCGCAACTAACTCCATCCCATTTACAGCAATCCGTACTTGTGTTCCAGCTCATCATTATTGGTTGATTATCATAACAGTGATCGTTTGTGGAGGAATTGATGGAGGAAAGGGTTTGTTTGAAGAGAAGCAAAGCTTCACTCTCTTCTTTAGAGCATTTATGACTCCTCCTATTTAAAGAGGCGGTAGGAGTAAAAGTGATGAAAATAAAGAAAAGGAAAAAGATACTCAACAGTTTTGAATAACCCATGATAGTGTTTTCTATTTAATTGCTATAAAACATTCATACTTGCTACACATATATATACTATCATTGTTGTCACAAGAACATGACGGAATATGTATGTGGTTTAGAATCATTTGTAAACGTATCATTTGGGTTATACATACAAGCCTACCACTTTCAACTTTAATTTCTTGTCGAATAATGTAAAATTATAACTTTTGATTGCTATAAAAAAAAACTTTCAACGAAAATTATGCACCACAATAATCTTTAAACACTAAAGGAAAACGATTTTTGGATGATTCATTGAAACGAAGGTTAGATCAAACCAATAGAGGATCTCAATTTCGTCTATTTGTCAAAAATGAGCATTTATATTAGCCAATGAAAGTCAAAATTAAATTAATTATTGTTAAACATATTTTGTATCATGTTAATTATATTAAATAAGCAAAAATACGTATAGCTTTCGGATCTCATTTATTCAAATTCTGGATTTAAATGTAAAACAATGTTATATTTTGATTGTTTAATACAATTTACAATTAGACCTGACACTTTTAAAAATGGATTAATCCTAAATCCAAATTTACACGCTCTAAATTTATCAATTTTTATAATTTTTAAAAACTTTTTAATTTACAAATAGCACATGTATGATAAACTTATAAATAACAATATTTATTATTATTATTAATATTATTGTTATTATTATTATTATCATTATTATTATTATTATTTATTATAACATACTTTATTAGAAAAACATAGGATTTACAAGAAATTAGTATAGGTGAGATACTAACCGGCCCTCACTCCTCTAATGATCCTACTATAATATGGGTAGCTAATCCTACTAAAAATATGAGTAGCAAAGACTTTACTAAGGTCATTGCATCCTTCTCAAATTCCACAAAAGAAGAGAATGAGAAGGGATAATATAATAATAATAATAATAATAATAATAATAATAATAATAATAATAATAATAATAATAATAATAATAATAATAATAATAATAATAATAATAATAATAATAATAATAATGCGAATATGGATATTGACCTTTTGAGTAACCCTAGCGAGGTCGCCGCCCCAAACTTATGAAGAAATTGGCGGATATATATTTCGATCGGGTTACCCAAACCTGTTGAATCTATGTTCCATCTATCCCTCGACGGTGGCGCTATGGAGCTCACTAAAGGAGGATCATACTTGATTGGCTTAGGATGGCTCCTATATCCGGATTGGGACAAACTATGAACGCAAGGACTTATCGTTGTGTCTTGTGCTATCGACCGGTGTTCCCTTTCATTTGCTCGTCACCGTGCTCGGCATGTTCTAGGGTTTTCACCGAGATATTTATGGGGATCATGCGGTTTCATGCGCGGGTATTGTTGGCATTAAACATCGGCATAAACATTGTACGTGATGTTCTTGTTGATATATGCTCTCGGTCCGGTTTCGCCGTAAGGAGGTGGATATTGGGCTTCATGGAGATATGGATGAACCTTGCGACCACCGATATTTTGCTTTATTCTTGGGATGGCGGGCGTGATGTTTGTATTGATCTTACTGTGTTCGTCTCCTTTGGCAATCGGGGTTGCTTGATTTTGTGCCGTATGTGCGGTTAGTGAGGTCCGCACGACGTAAACGTGTCAAGTATGAGGCTAAATGCTTGAGATATCGGATACGGGTTCCTCCCTTTCCTTTTCTTCTTTGGAGAACTTGAGAAAGAGGCGGCAACCTTACTAAAGCGTGATCGGACTTTTTCCTTGACACAAGACATTGGAGCTCGAGTTGCAGCTCATATCTTTAATCGTATTAGTTTCGCTATTGCTAGAGGAGGGGGCCAGTTGGTTTCTCGCTTCCCACTAATTTTTGTAAACCCTTTGAGTTTTTAATAAAGTGATGTTTAAAAATAATAATAATAATAATAATAATAATAATAATAATAATAATAATAATAATAATAATAATAATTAGTATTATTATTATATCATTATTATTTTTATTAAATTGATCGTAATTATAAAACAAAGGATAATTCAAATTTGCTTAAACTATTGCTATGACTAGAAGTAACCATACAAGCAGAATCATTAAACAAAGGATAATTCAAATTTAATCTAATCATTCCATTACATACATAACCAAATCCAACAAATGAACCATGTCTTGACAAGATATACTTGTCACTTTCCAACACTTGTTTGTAGCCAAACTTATTCAACACAATTTCAGAAACAAGATTCTTTCGAATCCCGGGTACATACAATACATTATCTAAACATAAAGTTTTTCCAGAAGTGAAAGTTAATAAAACACGCCCTATTCCTTTGATTGGTTCGGTTGCAACATTTCCCATCTTTACACATGAGCCATCTTCAATCGGATTACATACTTGAAACCAACGAAGATCCTTGCAGACATGACTTGTTGCACCCGAATCAACTCACCAAGCAACTTCATCATCCTGAATATAAAATGCAACATAAATTACAGAAACATAATGTAAAACATTATCAATGTACAAAATCAGAATTATAACCATATTGCTTATCAGGATCCTTAGACCCACTTGAACCAGCGCCATTATTGCCCTTTTTAGAGCGACAATCCTTCTTCATATGACCAGGCTTGTTACATTTCCAACAAGTCAATGCACCCTTTTTGTTGGCAAATTTATCATCACCACCTTTGAACTTTCTTTTGTTCTTGTTGTTGTTAAAATTGTTGTTAGAATTTTTGACTCCATCTCCTTCAACCATGTTAACAGAAGAAGATCTAATTTGATTCTTTCCTTTAGGATTATTATCAAGCTCCTGATTTCGTAATCCTTCCTCAATTCGTAGATGACTACCGAGTTGAACCAAATTTAACTCTTCCTTTTATGTTTCAAACCATGTTTGAATTCTCTCCAGGAAGGAGGCAGTTTATCAATGATAACTGCAACCGAGATGGCTTCATCCATCATCAAATTATGTTGGGTATATTGTCCCAAAATCCTTAACATCTCATGATATTGTTCCATGACAGGCCTGGTATCAACCATCTTGTAATTCATAAAATTACTCTTAAGAAACTTCTTTGCAGAAGCATCTTCTGCCATGTATTTGGATTCTAGAGACTCCCATAGTGCTTTTGCAGATTCGGCGTTTTGATAGATGTCAAATAGGGAATCAGATATACCGTTCAGAATGTGACCACGGCATATGTAGTCGTCGTTCTCCCACTTCATCCTCTTCTTGGCCGTATCCAAAGTTTCATTCTCGTCCCATTGCGGACTGGGTGTACTCAGAACGTACACAACTTTCAGGGTGGTAAGAAGAAAGTTCATCTTCTTTTGCCAACGAAGAAAGTCCTGCCCTTCAAACTTTGCCAACTTATCGAACTTGCTCATCATATCCTTCACAGATTATCCGTTCGTCATGATCACAGAATACTTCAATCTTTGTTAGGAAATTTGGATCATAGTAATCTGAGAGTCGTGTAAACACTTTCAGATTGAAGTATTTCGGTGGTTTACCGAAATCTCTAATCTGATAAAACTCAAATTTAGAACGAGAATATGTTTTTTAAGTTATGAAACTGAACCAGAGAAAGATTATATGACCAAATAAACTGCCAACGGTTATAACTGCCATAGCAGTTAGATTAACCGCCAAATCAGTTAAATTTAAGGGTTAAAATGCCGGAAATTTTATTTTCTAGTGCATTTTCAACATAACACTTTATAGCAAATAAAATTTTTCCAAGCTCCCTAGCCAGGGGCGCTGCCCCCGGACACCCGTCATTCGGGGCTTCGCCCCCGAATGATAATCATAGTAATGTCATACAAGTGTGCACTCCGCACAACCCCGACTTGTTGAACATTTATCACAATTACACATTGGTCACCTAAGTCAATCCATTACACTTAAATAATATCGGTGATGCAAAATCACCAACAAATTTCGTCTATTTGTAAAAAATGGGCATTTATATTAGCCAATGAAAGTCAAAAATTGAATTAATTATAGTTAAACGTATTTTGTATCATGTTAATTTTATTAAATAAGCAAAAATACGTATAGCTTTCGGATCTCATTTATTCAAATTCTGGATTTAAATGTAAAACAATGTTATATTTTGATTGTTTAATACAATTTACAATTAGACCTGACACTTTTAAAAATGGATTAATCCTAAATACAAATTTACGCGCTCTAAATTTATCAATTTTTATAATTTTTAAAAAACTTTTTAATTTACAAATAGCACATGTATGATAAACTTATAAATAACAATATTTATTATTATTATTAATATTATTGTTATTATTATTATTTTTATTTTTTAATATTATAACATCACTTTATTAGAAAAACATAGGATTTACAAGAAATTAGTAGGGAGCCGAGATACTAACTGAGCCCTCACTCCTCTAGCTATAGCGAAGCTAATCCTACTAAAATATGAGCAGCGGCACTTTATTAGAAACTCAAAGGATTTACAAGACGTTAGCGGAAGCGAGATACTAACCTGAGCTCTACCCTCTAGCTATAGAAAAGCTAATCCTATTAAAGATAGGGAAAAGTAAAGATTTAACGTCTTTTAATCTGTCACATCAATATATTTTGTTAAAGTTCAAAATTAGCTAACATACTTTCAAAATTTTTCGATCAGCTAATATGACCGCTGATAGTAAGTTCAGGGTCACCTTCGAAAAAAATTGTGATTAGTCCCTACATGATAACGACCGTTAGCTAGATGATAACAACCGTTAAAAAAATAAATAAATAAAAAATAAATTTTTTTTAATTCATAATTTTTATAAAAAATGGATAAATTTTTATAAAATATTTTTTTAATTCGTAATTGGTTTTTTTTTAAACGTTTTTTTTAATTACGTAATTTTTTAAAAAAAAAACGTATTTTTAAAAAAAACGTATTTTTTTTAAAATTTTTAAATTTTTTAAAAAACGTATTTTTTTAAAAACGTAATTTTATAAAATTTTATAAAAAACTTATTTTAAAAAAAAAACGATTTTTTAAAAAACGTATTTTAAAAAATCGTATTTTTAAAAAATCGTTTTTTAAAATACGTTTTTTAAATATCGCTTTTTTAAAATACGTTTTTTTAAAGTTAAAATTTTATAAAATTACGCTTTTTAAAATACGCTTTTTTAAAATTACGTAATTAAAAACGTTTAAAAAAACCAATTACTTAATTAAAAAGTATTTTATAAAATTTATCCATTTTTATAAAATTATGAATTAATTTTTTTTTTTTTTTTTTTTTAACGGTCATTATCATCTACTAACGGTCGTTATCATGTAGGACTAATCACAAATTTTTTTCAAAGGTGACCGTTACCTTACTACCAACGGTCATATTAGCTAGATCGAAAAATTTTGAAAGTATGTTAATAGCTTTGACCTTAACAAAGATATTAGAGATGCATTTTTGAAAAATACGTCATGCGTCTTTTAGCTTTTCACCCTTAAAGATATGAGAAAAAGCGGCACATGCCCCAATGTCTTGGGTCATCGAGAACTTTCGGATTCGCCAAGAAGTCACAACATCCTTCTCAAGTTCCCCAAAGACGAGAATGAGAGGGAGAAACTCATATCCAATATCCGCGACTTGCCCTCATCTTCGACGCGTTTACGTTGTGCGACCCACGACACCGCATGACCAGCACAAAATCAACCATACCACAGACATTAAGGCGAAGACCGGTCAAACCAACACATACGTCAAGCCCTCCGTCCGCTTAAATTATTATTATTATTATTATTATTATTATTATTATTATTATTATTATTATTATTATTATCATTATCATCATCATCATCATCATCATCATCATCATCATCATCATCATTATTATCATTATTAATGATGATGATGATGATGATGATGATGATGATATGATAATAATAATAATAGTAATAATAATAGTAATAGTAATAGTATCCTTCTTCTTCCAGCCACTCCATGATCTCCTCGATCTCACCCCATCTTTGATTCAACATTCAGTTGGGTTAGATTGATCGGGTTCGTACATATCCCCCAAGGTTTTTTTTATAGATCTTTTTTTCGGTTTTTTAGGGTTTTGTTTTGAAACCCTTGTTCCTGTATCTGTTACGCTGCCTTTGGTCTCTTTTGTGTGTGGCTTCCTGCAAATTGGTTTGGCGCTGATAGTTTTGGGCTCCCATCATTCCTCCCCAACCGATACTGTCCTCCCACGCAACCTGGTTGTTTTCTGAAATCTTTTTCTAGGGTTTTATGTGATGTATGCTGGTGTGGTCAAGCTTCTCTAAACATAGTGGGTAATTTTGTTGTGATCTTCTTCGCTGCGTTTAGGTCCCTATTGCCGCATTGGTTGCTTTTTGTTTGGTCCCTATACAGGTTTCGTTCGCTTGGCTGTTGTGGGTACGTATTCATCATGTTTGGTTGCTTTTGTTGGGGTTCCTTGCTGTTGGGGCCTTCGTTTTGCATGGTTGCTACTGTTGGTTATTTGTGGTTAGTATTTCTGTTCTTGAGGTTTGGTTCCAAGAGGTTGTGGTTTTGCTTTGTTCCTATGCCATTTGTACGATTTCATTGTCCCTTTATTGGTCTTAATGGATGTCGAGATGGTGGTGGAAATGGTCTTACTAAAACCTCTTTGATCACACATCTCCGTGATCGGCACTTCAGTGTTGAGGCTCAAGCTATCACTAGGCAGTCTTTCTTGTCGGATTTGGCTATTTTTGAAAGGGTTGAGGTTACTCTTAAGCGTATGGGTTTATGGTTGTGTGGTGGTTGTTTCAAAACGCATACCTTCCTGGACTAAGTGTCGCCATGGTGCGGGTGCGATTTTGTGTCTCCTCCTGATTGTGGCGATGGTGTTGTTCGGTTCGTGTTATATGATCTCACCAAACCGCAGGTTCCTTCTCATGTAGCCCTTATTGAGGATTTGGCTTTGGACGAGCCTGGTGGTTTTGATTTACCTCTTCTTGATACTTTATTCTCTAAGGGGTTGCGGACTGTCAAATCTATCCCTCCCAAATGCCGTTTGGAGTTCTCTCGTGTTTTGAAAAGAGCTCTTGACAAGGTGATCTACACGCCTGATGACACTTCGTGTTGGGTTAGTTTGTTAGTCCTGCCTCTTTGTTTACTTAAAACCTTTTACCCGAGGAGTAGTCAAGAAGGTAGGTCGGTCACTAAGCATCAACGCCAGGAAGAGTATATTGTTAATGCTATTCATGCATGGGGCACCCCTAGGCGGTTCAGTTGTGCGTGAGGTTTTAGTTTCTAACCTTCTCCATTATGGTCTAATATTGATGATGATAGCTTGGATTTGGGTGATCGCAATGTCAAGCAATGTAAGAGGAAGATTTGTGATGGTCATTATACTACGGCGGATCGAGTTCTTTCGATTACGGTGTTGCAACCGCATGATGTTTCTACTCTTGAGGACTTAAAGCTAAGCACCCTTTTCATCTGCTCTCTTTTCTGATATACCTATTGATCATCATCACCTTACAAGATCTCCTTCTACGGTTCTTGACATGATCAAGAGTTTCCTCGTGGTACTTCTTGTGGCGGGATGGGTTTCGTGCCCAACACCTTTTGGATTGTTTAAATGGTGTTGTTGTGGCTATTTCGATGAGTTGGTCGCTTTTATTACCCAGTGGTAAACCTTTTTCTTCTTGGTAAATGCCCGAGGCGCCTGGGTGAAATACATTGCTAGTGCTCCTCTCACACCCTTAGTCAAACCAGGAGGGGTATCCGTCTATTGCTTTGTTGGACTATTTGGGCGTTTAGTTTTCAAGGTTTGTGCTTCCATGATTGGCCACTCTTGAGACGGTTATTTAGATGATTTACAATTTGGTGTTGGGGTATCGGGGAGGGAGGCTATTCTTCATCTTGTGAATCGGTTGGTTGAAGACCGTGGGGTGATGTTGGTCTGTCTATGTTGTTGGTTGATTTTAAAACGCCTTCAACATGGTGGATCGGGCTATTATGTTGCATGAGGTTCGGCTTCATTTCCGGCTATTTCACGGTGGGTGGAATTTCATTACTCCATCTGCCAGATTATATTATGGTGAGCATACTCTTTGGTCTCATCAAGGTGTGCAACAAGGTGATCCGCTTGGGCCTCTTCTTTTGCTTTAGTGTTACATCCCCAGCATGTAAGATTAGAGATTCTTTGACCTTTCCTTTCAAGCATGGTATCCGGATGATGGCACTATTATTGGTGATACCTTGGTTGTGGGTAAGGTTTTAGAGTTGATTATGACGGATGGACCTTGTCGTGGTTACACCTCAATGTTGATAAACCGAAGTTTTTGCCACGTGAGGACCCTGAGCGGTTGCGGTGTCGTTGGTGTAGTGTTGGGTAGTAGTTCCTCCATTGCAATGGAACTAGGTGCTTAGCCTAGTACCCAATAAAGGGTAGGCGATGTTGTGTAGGTGTGGTTCACTTGGTGTGAAAGAACTAGGTACTTAGCCTAGTACCCAATAAAGGTGGGCGACGACTTGTGTAGGTGTGGTTCACCTTGGAGTGAAAGAACCGGTGGTTAGCCTAATCTGGGAAAAAGAGTAGCGGCGTTGTGAAGGCTTCTCCGCCATAAGGAGTTGGTGTCGGTAGTGTTTACAAACTCGAGTAGGTGACTCGGGCGTTGGAGTAGGGCAAGGAAGGTGTACTTGTGGCCAGAACCACTATAAATACTCGCGTGTGGTTTTGTGCTTCTTACTCTTATCTTTTCATTACATACTTCTATATGTTTGTTTATCAACATCCAACACGCACATCCAAATAGATTGACATAAGTCGATCAAAATACTAAAAAGGAAGTTTTAATTGGCAAAACTATTCAACCCCCTACAGTTTCCACACATTCCATTTGCTTTTTCTACATTGGGAGCTTGATGTGGGCGCGTGGCTGTTTCGCGTATCAAGGCTGTTCTTTGTTAGTCGCTCGAATAATGTCAAGAGTGGGGATTTTATTTTCATAGACTAAGTTTACGTATTGAGCGGATGAGGCCCGTAGTGTCTCGGCTCACCAACTTTTGTAAATCTTTTGGTTTCTAATAATAATAATAATAATAATAATAATAATAATAATAATAATAATAGTAATAATAATAATAATTATTGGTATTAAACATCGGCATAACGTGGTGCTCGATACTCTTATTGACATCTTTTCACGTTCGGGATTTCAATTCGTAAAGTTGATATATGGCTTAATGGAGAAAGGACAACCCTTACGTCCAAATGATATGTAATAATAATAATAATAATAATAATAATAATAATAATAATAATAATAGTAATAATAGTAATAATAATAATAATAATAATAATAATAATAAAATAATAATAATAATAATAATAATAATAATAATAATAATAATAATAATAATAATAATAATAATAATAATAATTATTCTTTGGAGATATTTATGGGGATCACATGTTGTTTAGCAGATTTGTTGGCGTAAACATCGGCATAACCTGCACGTGATGTTCTTGTTGATATATGTTCGGGTCCCGAATTTGTTTCGTAAGGAGGTGGATATTGGGCTTTATGGAATAAGTGACAGATCCTTACTGACCGGTGATATATTACTTTCTTCTTGGGATAGTGGGCGTAATGTATGTGTTGATCTTACGGGATCGTGTCGCCTCGCCTTGATCGGGATGACCGATTTTATGCCGGCGATGCGGTGCATTGATCTTCTGGCGTAAACGAAACGTGTCAATCGATGATAAATGTCACGGATATCGGATATGGATTTCTCCCTTTTCATTTTCTTCGTTTGGAGAACTTGAGAAAGATCGATAACTTCTTAAAAGCGTATTCGACGATTCTCTTTGATTCGAGCGTTGGAAGCGTCTTTGCGGATTCGTATTTTTAATAGGATTGGTTTTGTTATTCTTAGAGGTGTGGAAATTTTATTGGTGTCTGCGAACCCACTAATTTTTCAGAACCCTTTGAGTTTTTAATAAAGTGATGGTTTATAATAAAATAATAATAATAATAATAATAATAATAATAATAATAATAATAATAATAATAATAATAATAATAATAAAATAATAATTAAAAATAATAATAATAATAATAATAATCCACTTTTCTCTCTCATGTATGGGCGAATTCTGCATCTGATGTGCTACAGTATCTGGGTTTCATCTTCATCTAATCCAGAAACGACTTAATCCCTTCTCCCCTTTGATTCAATAATTCGTTGGGTTAGGGTTTCGTGAGCTTGGGTTTTCAGTTTTTCTCATTGGGTGATTATGGGCTTCGGACGTGAACGTTGATCCTTTCAACACTTCCAGCTGCTTCAGTTTTTTCAACTTCTTCGTTGGACTGCCTTCTTTCTTCCTTTTCAGGTTTTGTTTATTTTCTTTTATAGTCTTCTAGGGTTTTTATCTTGTGTACAGTGGATTGCATCGGTTTAGTTCAGTTGCTACAGTGGGTGTTTTGGATCTTGAATACACTTGGGGGTGCTCGTTTGCTGCAACAGTGGGTTTGTATCCGGCTTCCATTGTTTCGTTTGTCCGCCTTTGGGTTCGAGCTGTCGCGTACTTGCTTGTTTGTTGCTTTGCTTCGAACCTGTTTTCGGCATCCTGAATATACTTTTGATGTTCGTTTGCTGTTACAGTGGGGTTGCATACTGAAAACATTTGTTTCGTTTGTCACCTTGTTTTCGAGCTTCGCACAGCAACTTGGTTGTTGTGGTGTTTCAACCTTTTCGGTATTCGGACAGGTTGAGCAGGTTTTGGCTTCGGAACAGGTTACTTTTCCTTCTCGATACCTATATTTTTGTGCTTCTTTGTAGTAGCATCGATTTTGTAGTACATCGTGGCGGTTTCGGTTTTGTGGATTTGGTTATGTAGTGTATCGTGGTTACGGTTGGGCTGTGGTGGTATACTCCTTTGCTTCTCCTCATCTTGGTTTCGATTGCTTGGTTGTTTTGGATACAGCTTTGGTTACAAGTGGTGTTGGTTTTGTTTTATTCCAATGTCGGTTGTAAGATTCCACCGTCCTTTGTGGGTCTTGGGGATGTCGGGACGGAGGTGGTAATGGGCTAACTAAAACATCTTTGATCACACATTTTCGTGAACAACACTTTAGCGGTGAGGCTCTTGCTACCACTAAGCAATCTCTTTTTTCGGTTTGGCTATTTTCGAAAGGACCGAGGTTACTCTTAAGCGTATGGGGTTGTGGTTATGTGGTGGTTGTTTCAAACGCACACTTTCCGAATAAGATGTCGTCATAGTGCAGTGCGATTTTGTGTCTCCCAATTGTGGTGATGGTGTTGTTGGTTTGTGTTATATGATCTCACCAACCGCAGTTCCTTCGAGTTGCCATTGTTGAGGATTCGGTTTTGGATGTGCTTGGTGGTTTTGATTTACCCTTGCTGACACCTTATTCTCTAGGGATTGCGACTCGTCAAATCTATCCTCCCAAATGGGTTGGAGTTCTCTGCACTTTGAAAAGAGCTCTTGATAAGGTGATCTGCACGCCCCGATGACATTTCTTGTTGGGTTGGTTTGTTTGTCACCGCCTCTTTGTCTTCTTAAAACCTTTTGCCTGAGGAGTAGTCAAGAGGTGGGTCGGTCACTAAGCGCCAACGCCAGAAGAGTATATTATTAATGCTATTCATGTACTGGGCACCCCCGGTGATTCTGCAGTGTTGTGCGTGAGGTTTTAGTTGAACCTTCTCCATTATGGTCCAATATTGATGATGATAGCTTGGATTTGGGTGACCGCAATGTCAAGCAATGTAAGAGAAAGATTTGTGATGGTCGTTATCTGATGGCGTCGAGTTCTTTCGCCTTACGGTATTGCACCTTATGATGTTTCTCTTCTTGGGAATTAAAGCTAAGCGCCCCTTTGAGTCCGCTCCTTTTACGATATACTCATTGATCATCATCACCCATCGCATCTCCTTCTATGGTTCTTGAAATGATCAAGAGTTTCCCTCGTGGCACTTTGGGCGGGATGGGTTGCGTGCCCAACACCTGGATTGTTTAAATGGCTGCTGCGTGGCTATTTCGATGATTTGGTCGCCTCTATTACCCAGTGGTGAACCTTTTCCTGCGGTGTAAATGCCCGGTGGCGGGTGAGTACATTGCTAGTGCTCCTCACACCCTTAGTCGAACCGGAGGAGGCATTCACCCTATTCTTTGTTGGGACCCGTTTGAGGCGTTTATTTTCCAAGGTTTGTGCTTCATGATTGGCGGCACTATTCACTAGTTATTTAGATGATTTGCAATTTGGTGTTGGTGTGTGCGGTGGAGGAGAGGCTATTCTTCACGCCGTGAATCGGTTGGTTGAGGATAGGGATGATGTTGGTGCATGTATGTTGTTGGTTGACTTTAAAACGCTTTCAACATGGTGGATCATTTGTTATGTTCACGAGAGGTTCGGCTTCATTTCCGGCTATTTCAACAGGGTTGAATTTCGCTACTTAGTCCCGAAGATTATATTATGGTGAGCACACTCTTTGGTCTCGTCAGGTGTGCAACAAGGTGATCACTTGGGCCTCTTCTTTTTGATTTAGTGTTACATCCTTGGCATGTAAGATTAGAGATTCTTTTGACCTTTTCTTTCAAGCTTGGTATCTCGATGATGGCCTTCAAGTATTGGTGATACCTTGGTTGTGGGAAAGGTTTTGGAGTTGATTATGGCGGATGGACCTTGTCGCGGCTACACCTCAATGTCGATAAAGCGAAGTTTTTGGCCACGGAGGACCCCGAAGCGGTATGTCGGTGTTTTCCCCAATATTTCCGCCCTCTCATGGTGTTAAATTATTGGGTGGACTCATTAGTGTGGATTTTGAGTTTGGTAGTATGTTGGTCCCGAAAGGGTGGCTAAAACTATTGAACTTATGGGCGGTTGCCAAACTCAATGACCTCAATGCGAGTTGTTGCTTCTTCATTACATGTGTTGGTATTTCCAGTTATATTTTTCTGTCTTGCATGTTCTCCTCGGGTCTTTGAGGGTGCTTTCGGGTTTCTTTTGATGTGGCGCCGTTCTTCCTTGGGCGTATTGTCACGGCCACGGGCCGGTTTTGGTGATTGGCGGTGGAGACTCGCCACTTTACCCTTTGCTTTTGGGGCTTGGTTTATATTCTGCGGTGATGTTTGAACTATGCCTTTCTTGCTTGAGACTTCAATCGCTAGTCTGCCAGACTAAGCTTCACGCATAGTCTTTGGTATTGTGACTCACCGGTCCTCCTTCGATGATGCTCTATGTACTTTTAATGCGAATATGGATCTTGACCTTTTGAGTAACCCTAGCGAGTGTTGCCCCGAACTTATGAAGAAATGGCGATATATGCTCGATCGGGTTACCCAAACTGCTGAATCTACGTTCCATCTATCCCCGACGGTGGCGCTATGGAGCTCACTAAGGAGGATCGCGCCCGATTGGCTTAGGGTGGCTCTATATCCGGATTGGGACAAACTATGAACGCCTGGACTTACCGTTGTGTGTTGTGTTATCATTTGGGTGTTCCCCTTTTCACCGTTCGTGTCCGTGTCTCGGCATGTTCTAGGGTTTTAATGGAGATATTTATGGGGATCATGCGGTTTCATATGCGGGCATTGTTGGCATTAAACATCGACATAACATTATGCGTGATGTTCTTGTTGATATATGCTCACCGATCCGGATTTGTTCGTAAGGAGGTGGATATTGGGCTTCGTGGAGATATGGGCGGATCCTTGCGGTGGCGATATATTGCTTTATTCTTGGGATGGCGGGCGTGATGTTTGCGTTGATCTTAGAGGTTCGTCTCCTTTGACGCAATCGGGGTTGCTTGATTTTGTGTCGGGGCATGCGGTTGGTGAGGCGCACGGCGTAAGCGTGTCAAGTATGAGGCTAAATGCCGAGATATCGGATACGGGTTCCTCCCTTTTCTTTTCTTCTTTTGGAGAACTTGAGAAAAGGATAACCTTACTAAAGCGTAGACGTTCTCCTTGACTCAAGACATTGGGGCTGCGTCTTGCGGGTCATATTTTAATCGGATTAGTTTCGCTATTCTTGGAGAGTGTGGGGGCCAGGTTGGTTTCTCGGTTTCCACTAATTTCTTGTAAATCGTTTGAGTTTTTAATAAAGTGATGTTAAAATTAAAATAAAATAAAATAAAATGATAATGATAATGATAATGATAATGATAATGATAATGATAATGATAATGATAATGATAATGATAATGATAATGATAATGATAATGATAATGATAATGATAATGATAATGATAATGATAATAATGATAATGATAATGATAATGATAATGATAATGATAATGATAATGATAATGATAATGATAATGATAATGATAATGATAATGATAATGATAATGATAATAATGATAATGATCATAATGATAAACTCATATGGGCGCGGTGGCGATGGATGATCTTCTTGATCTTATTCCAGCGTTTCGCTCGTTTGCTTTCTCCCCTATCAATCCAACCATCTTGGTTGTTTCTCCATCTCCATCTCCAACTTGGTTTCTTTTTTTTTTTTTTTTTCATTTCGTCTACATAGTTTTATCATTCTTGTAGTTGGGTTCCCTTTTGCCGTCCTTTTCTTTGGGTTCCATTTACTTCTCGCAGTTTTAGGTTGACTATTCCTTTTAGTTTGGGTTCCTCCTCGGTTGTAGTTAGCTTCCTTGCTAGTTTTCTTTATTTGGTAGTTTGGAGTGCAAAGCGGTCTTGACTTGATTTGTCCACTGTAGTAGCAGGTGTTATTTTGTCTTGTGGTACTTTAATAGTTGCGGTTTGATCTTTTCGGGGTCTTGCACATTGTTTTTGGTTAAGAGATTGTTTGCATGCTCGAGCGACTGCGTTTGTCTTCTTAATTTAGCTTGCCATTTGCTTTTGTTGGTGGGGCCGTGGAACATGCGGTTTGACATATTTTTGTTCTCATTAACTTTACCTCATAGCATGCGGTTTGGCATATTGTTGATATGGTATCGTTTTGTCTTCTTATAATGGTTGGTGTATTGTCTCCGCGGTAGCGTCCCAGCACATGCGTTTGACACAATTGGGCGGTTTGACTTTCTATTTGAGGCGGTATTTTTTGGGCTTAAAAAAAAATGCAAATTAGCTTTTTTTTCATGGCTAGTCGCGAGGTGTCTCGGATTTCTTACTGTTACAAGGTTGTGAAGGATGCGATGGGGAAATGGTAAAGGGCTTACTAAGAAATATTTCATTGACCATTTGAACACTCGTCATTTTAAAACGGATGTTTTAAAAGCTTTATCAAGAGATCGGGTTCAAAGGATTTTTCCTATTTTCCGCACTTGACCGAGGAACCTGCATGCGGTGGTGTTTGGCTTTGTGGGGTATGTTTTTGCACTCAAACTTTTAGTAAAATTGTAAACATCTTGAAGCGGGAAGTGGTTTAGCACCTATTTTTCATGACGTTGCGATCTTTGGCATCACGCCTCATATACGATGTCGGATGCGATGAATGGCGCTATTGTTGCATCGGTTATTCTTCTGGTGATGTTGGTGAAGAGGTTGGTCTTTTGGTACCTTCACAGCGGGTGAGTCTGTTTTCTTTGACGTCGACCTCCGGGCGGGTTTTCTTGAAGAAGTTACGTGCGGTCAAATGTATCCCACCCAGGCTACGCCTCGGGTTCGCTAAGATTTTTAGTAATGCACTAGAAAAGGTCCTTGCATGCGGGAGATATATCGGTGTGGGTGCAACTCTTTATCCTGCCATGTTGTGTTTTGACCACGCCCGTGCCAACTAATAGAGCCCAGCGGCGATCCGGAGGCGAGAGCGTGTCGGTTTGAATGTATCTCGGGCTATTCTCCATTGGAAGGATCCTGGCAGCGGGATTGGATTGGTGATGGAACACTTATGCGGGTCACTTCATCCCTCGGTGGGATGAAGAAACCCAAAGATCTATATCTGACTAACTCCGGTTCAATGTAGCGTAAACGGGGGACGGACACTTGCTCGCGCCATTAAGGTGCTTCGTCCTCTGGTGTCGCCTCTACAAAGCGACACCATGCATGAGTTAGAGGCCAACATCCCATACTCCACCCTAATTTTGTCATCTTCTCCTCTGGCAAGAAGCACTTATTGTGGATAAGGACTTGGTGTTGAATAGGATCCCATGATTTCCCAAAGGGACATCATGTGATCGTGATGGGCTTAGAGCACAACATTTAATGGATATTTTGGGGTGCATCCGCTATTGTTGATGACTGCTAGGTTCTATGACTAGGGTTATCATCCTGTTCATGGGTGGAAAGTGCCACTGCTCTTCTAGGAATATATTGCTAGTGCTCCTTGACTCCTTTGGTTAAGCGGGCGGAGGCATCTGACCATTCTTTGTTAGCAGTGCGGCGCATGCTTATATTGAAGGTTGCTTCTTGATTGGAAACTCTATGAATACCTATTGCAGGACTTTCAATTTGGGGTCGGCGTCCCAGTGGTTGTGAGGCTATTCTTCATTCGGTGAATCGACTTATTGAGCCTAAGTGCACAATGTTGGGTTCTCTATGTTGTTGGTGGATTTTCATAGCGCTTTCAATACGGTCGATAGGGTGTCCTTCCTGCGGAGACCGAGGATTAGATGTCCTTCCATTGCTCCTTGGGTTGAGTTTTGCTATGCCAAGCCCGCTAGACTTTATTACGATGACTTTATCCTTTGGTCCTCTCGAGGGCTTCAACAGGGGATCCGTTAGGTCGTTGTTGTTAGCCTCGCTTTACACCCCTAGTCCATGCTATTAATCGGTCATGTGAGCTCGCTCTTGAGGCTTGGTATCTTGATGATGGTACTATTGTGGGAGATACCTCATGGTTGCCAAGGCACTTGACATTATTATGACGGATGGTGCGGCTCGAGGATTGTTTACGAATGTCGATAAGACCGAACTTTTACGGCTGTGGAGGACCCAGAGCGGGGACGAAGGTGTTTTCCTATAAATATCTCGTCCGGTCGATGGTGTCATACTTCTTGGTGGTTCGATTAGTTTGGATGAAAGCTTTTGTCGGGGGCGGCTTTGAAAAGGTTCTCTAAAACATCTTGCTAATGGAAGCTATTCTTAAACTTAATGACCCCAAGTGTGAGCTTCTTCTTCGTAATTGTGTCGGGTGGCTAAATTATCTTATGCTTTGAGGACATGTTCCCCTTTGTATGCGTGCGAGAGGCCCAAGTCGGTTTGATCGGATGCTACGTGATTCCTTGGAGAAGATTATTCGACCTCGGACCGGGGTTTGGTGATTGGCGGTGGCGGCTTGCCACCCTCCCAATCAAGATGGGTGGGCTTAGCATCCATGCGATGAGTGACATTATCAATATGCCTCGCGTTTGCAAACTGCGATTTGCGGGACCGGATATTAGTAAGCGGGCATTAATTCTCACGGTCCTTCGTTCCAAAGACGCCTCGATACTTTTAACGATGCTTGTAACACATATTTGCTCTATCACCTCGGCGCTCACGCCCCATATGATGAAAACCTTGGCAAAGTGTTACTTTGGTGTTATTGAGAAAGATCTTGTTTCCAAGTATTCGTTAAGTCGAGGCAAGTGGCTACCCTCGGTTGTGCAGGCCCCACATGCACAAGATTTCCTATTCACCATACCTATTGATGGGTTAGGCGGAGAATGAACCACTTATGCGAGTTTCTTGGCACTGGTCTTAATGTTTATAGTGTCTCGCTATACCTATGGTCACCCTAGTGCCTTTCGAGGCGGTGTCTTGGTCGTGTGTGAGTGTAGTAAACGGTGAAAGCCGGGTCGTCCCAAGAGCTATGTGTGTTGGATTATTAATAAGTCTAATTGTCATGTAATAATAGTTTCGATGGGTATTTAATTAATAAAACTACTAATGCGAGAATAAAGTAAATAAAGCGGATAAATAGCAAAGAGAAATCAATAGAGAGTGGTGCTAACCTAGTTAATCATCCTAGCTAGTTATGTCTACGTCTACTTACTTCCATTTACTTGGTGGGGTCAATTCGAGAGGGCAACATTTGGTCGATTCGCCTAACCTACCAACAAAGATGCCACCACGAGAAATCAGCGCATAGTCGTAAGTCCGATGTTCTGGTCCCTAAGCCAGTCATTAAGTCTTAGCTACATGCTAGATTCATAATAGTGAGTGCGTTAGGAACTTAGACACTACACCCCCCGATTCTTAAGTTCATCGAAGCGATAGGTGATCGGTTGGTCAAATCGCGCATGTAGAAAGGGTCGTCGGTTGGTCATATCTTACCCTTCCTGTCTCGGTCCGGTCACCTAGGTCGATTGGTCATATCTCTGGCAATTGGCCTCACCGCCATTCAAAACTACCAAAACCAAGGGTGGCTACCAATGAACTATGCATGCATGCACTTAGAAATAATTGTGCGGAGTAAAGTAAAGCGTAAACAAAACAATTAAGGAATCATAACTAAATAGGGCACCAAAAGGTGCTTAGCGGCTCATATTAATCATGCAAGTCAATTCAAAAGGTGCTTAGGCACCAAAAGGCACGAAATACATGAATTGAAAGTAAAAGAAATATAAAGCGAATGCTTATCGTAATGGGTGACTTCTCACTTGAAATAGCTCAGTATGCTCCTCTAGAACCGCCTTGAGCTTTTTCCACATTCTCGTTGTTGTGTGTGGAATGAGATGATTAGAAATTCTTGAATTTGTGGGGTATTTATAGGCGGATCACGGGTTCTGGCGTAACCAATATAGAGATACTGTGTAACCTTCTATTTCTTCGTAAAATGCACTAGATCTGCTTTGGTTCTGGCGTAACCTAAGGAGTTGTTACCGTAGTCTTCAATAAACTTCGGTTCGTCGTAAGTGATGCGGCGATTCTGGCGTGAAGTATCGGCGTGGAACCTCTTTGACCTAATGTAGTTACGTCGTAACCTCAGTGAGGAGTTACTGCAGTAACCTTCGATAAGTTGGCATCTTGAGTCGCGCAATAGTTACGGCGTAATGTGAGAGATGAGTTACGCGGTAACTTCTTCAAAATAGCATATTGTGATAAATCTTTAGATATGTTTCCGGTTCCTGTCTCTTTAGCTCAATGCTCGTAATTTACACGAAAGTGGAAAACAATGGAAAACAAGTGTAAATCCATATAAATGATATAAATAACGAGCATTTTCGGAAATTGACACTTAATATTCGGGACTATTTGATGTTATCAAATATCCCCCAACTTGAACTCTACTTGCCATCAAGTAGACCTTATTCGATAGATACCTAAAAGATATCTCCCATAACTTTGAAAATATGAGTTCACAAATCCTTTATGCTAGAAGAAAACAAAGCCGAACACCTCACGAAAGGGAACAAACACTCGAATATCTCAACTATTCTAAGTGTCAATTTCGGGTGATCACTCAATCAGCAGTCATAGCATGTATTCTATCATAAGCTTGGCGGTTACAAATCTCCACCACTGAGTTAAGGGCTAAACAATTCTCGAAGGCGATATGGGTAGACACGACAAAGGTTAAGGGTGACTCGTCAATACTAACATGTCACGTAAGTGGACAAAATCAATGATACATGACCAAATCCATGGCCAAGACACCAAAGATTTCTCGCTGCATCACCTAGACACGCTTCATGACTAAAAGGGTAGGATAAGACATGGGATATATAATTGGTGTAAAATAAAAAACAAGCAGGTAGTCTAAATCTATAACAAAGTCATCACTACTTACCGTCCGCCCAAAATTCAAGCTTAGAAGTCAAGAAACCGGATCATGAAATGCAAGGTAGGTGTGTCATTAGAGGATGTCGTGATGGGCACACTACCTTTTCTCCAACTATTGGCATAACCACCAACTCCAATCTTCAAATGTGACCGAGGTGGCCTCCTCGATACTAATCAATAAAGCTCATACTACAGTGCTTATAACATCGCACTTTACAATAACATAATCATAACAATTTTTTTTTTCAACATAACAATCAATACTAACATAATATCCCCCCACTTGAGATGAACAATGGGAATTCGGGGGGTCTTCAATGATCTTCAGAAATGTTGTCGATGAAAGCGTGATTTTCGAACCTTTCCACTCGAACATTGAACTTAGGCAAATGATGACTTCCCAATCACAAATAAAGACTACAGGGTAGGCTAAGGTGTATAAGTGTATTGAAACAATATATCGGGTTAACAAAATGAAAGGAATGGATCAGAAGGGTGTATCTAGGAGTATCTTGCACTAAAGATGAGTGCAACAAAAGGGTTTCACATGGGGGTCGAAAAGTCGAGGTGACTAATCGATAGACTCACAATGGTAGGCTGTTTGGGTGATAATCCTATAATATTTCCTTCTAAAACTCGAAGTCCAAATACATCGAGCTAACTCAACATACCTCGTCCATGGTCTCGAAATGATGCAAAGGCCAAGTTCTAAAGTTTACAAACTAAAGACACTCATAATTTGGTGGATTTGGGGTAAAATGTTGGAAACGGATAAGGCTAATCTCACCATATAATATCAAGGGTTGCATGTGCTCTCGGCTAAGGTCTAATCTAGTTAGGTTAAGAAAAACATGTCAAAATTTTAAAATGGCATAATTTTTCAAAATAAACTAGAAAAATGATGGCAAAATAAAGTTCAAGAGATAATTCTACTCCGTCCCCACTTGAATTGTACAAAGTCCTTTTGTACTAGGCATAAAAATAAAGGTGAAGAGAAAGGTAGAATTAGGCGAGAACTTCCCCGAATTGCTCCATAAAGAAAAGGCCCACGAAAAAGAAACGTGCCCGTAGATAAGCGTCATGAACAAACTTCATCCACGAAATCACAATATCGACAAGCATAATTCTAAAAAGAAAAAATGAAAAACAAACCTAACCACTTTCGTAGGAATCACGGTTGCATTTAAGCGCATTCAACAAGCCTTTTAAACCACTTGGTGTCCAAAGTGGACGAGTGAAATCTCGTGAGGGTTCTGAGGAACACACCCACAAAGTTCATTTAAAAACTAATACAAGGTTAATGTGTTTTAAAATGAAAGAATTAAAAGCGAGAGGAAAGTTACATCAGAACTCTTTTGAGAGATTATGCCGAATCGCAAAACACGGAATGAGTTTGAAAGCGAGTAGTTCTGGCGTAACCATCTGAGATGGCATTACGCGTAATAGGTAATCGTCAAGAATTACCTTTGCTAAAATTTTGGTTACGGTAATCACCAAGATGAGTTCTGTAGTAACTCTATTCGAATCAACAATCTGCGAGAATTAGTTCCTCGTTTCACCAAAAATAGTTAGAAAACACAAACCCAACAGAAAAAAATCAAACAAAAGAAAGGGATAATTTGGGTTGTCTCCCGAAATAGCACTTTTCTTTATTCTGAGTCTTTAAGTTAGACTCGGAGTCACGTGATACCGGTTAACTTCTTTGGTCATTTCATGGACATGGCAATCTCCATTGGATCCAACTTACTAAATTCTCATCCCTTTTGTAGTCATTTCCCAATTCTAAACAAATTCTAAGTAGAAAATTTTGATTTTCCGGTAGGGTGATCAATGCCTTTTCTTTGTCTTCCTCATCGATATCGAGTAAAGGTTGAGCTTGGCTCAGCGCCTCTTGTCCAATTTCTAAAGTTCTTGATCGTTCTCGGCATTTTGAAAATAGTCTTGTCATCGTTAATCTTCAACCATACTAGACCTTCTTTTTCATTTTTATCTAAACCCGACATTTCCTGAAAGGGCTTCCCTAAAATTACTCCCGTAAGACCATCCTCCACGAATTCACTTACGTCGTCTAGAACCATAAAGTCTACCAAAAATGAATGAGTTCCAAAGAAGACATGGATGTTAGTTGCAAATCCATGAAAATTATTCCCCCTATATTCTAACTCTTTCTTCATAATTTGGTTGTAGCATTCTTTTGACATGATGTTGACTGGGGAAGCAATGTCAATAAATGGGTGGAAGTCGATGAACCCAATTTTGCATGAGATCTTAAGATAATATGGGTTTCTATGATGTATGCGTGTTCCTACCTCATGAAATTTAGGTTGATGCAGTTGCGAAAAAGTCTCACGAGTTATCTTGCCAATGGGCCATCTCGGCGTCACTAGAGAGGTCTTGACACTCGATCCTAAGTTATCCTCTTCCTCAAAATTGACGAAAACATCAAAATCTCTCCCGAGTCAACCTCTCCAGGATCCAGGGGTCACTAAGAAATTTTTCTAAAGCTTCACCAAAATTGCCTACGGGGTCAATTGCACATACCTTCTCCGGGGGAGACAAATGTTCATTAGGTCCGAAAGTAGCAATTTCTCCATTAGCTTCAAGAGTCAACTTTCCAGCAAAGACATCCACCTTAGTATGAGTAGTGGCAAGCATAGGTCTTCCTAAAATGACGGCATTCATTGTCTTCGGATGTCGAGAATCGCAAAATCTCTTGGGAAAAGGAATTTCTTAATCTTCACTAACACATTTTCAACAATTCCCATGGCGATTGCATAGATCGATCGGCCATTTCAATTTTCATCTTGGCGGCTTTAAGTTACCAATTCCCATACGCAAAAACATCGAACTAGGTATTATGCTAATACTTGCTCCAAGATCGCTAGGGCATTACACATGTTTAGACTCCCGATATAGAAAGGGAGAGTGAAGCATCTGGATCTTTTTCCTTTTGTGGTAGCTCGTTCCTCAAAACCCGAGAGCATCTTTCTTTGAGGTGAATTGTCTCATCAATACTTAATTCTGCACAATATCATGATGATTAGTATTAATGAAATTATCGATAGGAGGGTTCCCAAGCAAAGTTTGGTCTAGAAGTATTTGTCTCTCCGTCTTTGCTTAGGTCGCAACTTTTTCCTAAAAGGTCAAAGGTTCTTCGAGGATAGTTTCTCTGATGTGGACAACTTCCTCCTCCCTAGCGCTAAATAATCGAGATAGCTTACGAACATGAACTAACACTCTTCTCCAATCTTTTAATCCTATCATCGTGCATTTTGAGAGAAGAGATTGTATTATCCACGAATGTCCTCATCAATTTTCAATCAGGTCATCTCGTTCTCTTGATTCCCGATGTGGTCAAGAATTTTTCTTTCAAGATCGCTCCCGTTTTGGTCCCAAACACGCTCTTAACCTTTTCAACCACCGCATGCTTGACTTCTCTTTCTAACCTTCGTTTTTGAAAATTTCCCGTAATTGTATTCTTGCTTTGTTATCGTCTTCATTACCTTATGCTCAAATTGTCTCTCGGTCCGTACCACTGTATCCATGTGCCACTTGTAGCAATTTTGAAATCCATTGAATACATTCCGGGGCTGATCGGGAGTCATGCTAGGAATAGGTCTTGGTGAATCGAGAAGTTCTCATGTTCGCGCATTAATCCCACGATAGAAGACGTATACGATCTGATGTTTGTTTAAATCATGAGTAGGGCATCAATAGAGAGTCTCATTAAATCTTTCCCATGCTTGGTAAAGCGTTTCTTCTCCAATCTGAACAAATTGATAGATTTTCCCAAGAAGCTTGGCCATTTTTTAAGGAGGGCAAAGTGCGGGGCAATTCTTTTCTAAGTTTATCCCATGCTCCTTTACAATCGTTAGGGAGTTTGTTATACCATCTTTTCGTCCGTCCCGAAAGAGTCGTAGGAAAAATCCTTGCGGTGGTGAATAGCTCGGAGTACCTCGGCGTTGAAAAGAGAGGACAAGTGGAGAACTTATTCTCGTGATTACGAGCATCCTCATCTTCGTTTCGAAAACTCAAGTTCATGTAACTATCGAATAATATGATCCGGAATAGAGTATTTTCGATGTGAGAATCTTGAGTGAAGCTTAGTTGGCGCTTCTCATTCGGTCGCTCTAATTATTGCTCCATAGTTCGGTCATCGATATTATTTTCATTGATGACCTCACGGTTCAACGTCCGAATAGTGCGATTCATAAAATGAGTAGATGTTGTGAATAGGAATCGGAAAGTAGAGTTTCCTTCTTAGAAATTGCTTCTCCGATTCGTCGAATGGGGTGGCGAGAAAAGGCCTCGAGTCATGAGTCTTGTATCCCGACATTATCGGAAAGAAAATTAAAACAGACTTAATATGAAATCATAAAATAACTCCCAGTGGCGCCAAAAACTTGATGCAGGTTTCTTGACTGGTCTTAATATTTATAGTGTCTCGCTATACCTATGGTCACTCTAGTGCACTCACGGGCGGTGTGCCGGTCGTGTGTAGTGTAGTAAGCAGTAAAGCGAGGTCGTCCCAAGAGCTATGTGTGTTGGATTATTACTAAGTCTAATTGTCACGGAATAATAGTTTCGATAGGTATTTAATTAATTAAACTACTAATGCGAGAATAAAGTAAATAAAAGCGGATAAATGGCAAGAGAAATCAATAGAGAAGTGGTGCTAACCTAGTTAATCATCCTAGCTAGTTATGTCTACGTCTACTTACTTCCAATTACTTGGTGGGGTCAAATTCGAGAGGACAACATTTGGTCAATTCGCCCTAACCTATCGCCAAAGATGCCACCACGAGAAATCGGGCGATCGTCATAAGTCGATTGTTCCTAGTCCCTAAGCCAAGTCATTAAGTACCGCTACATGCTAGATTCATAATAGTGAGTGCCGGCCATTAGGAACTTAGACACTACACCCCAATTCTTAAGTTCATCCAAACGATAAGGTGATCGGTTGGTCGAATCGCACAAGTAGAAAGGGTAGTCGGTTGGTCATATCTTACCCTTCCGTCTCGATCCGCTCACCTAGGTCGGTTGGTCATATCTCCTAGGCAATTGGCCTCTCACCGACATTCAAAACTACCGAACCAAGGGTGGCTACCAATGAACTATGCATGCATACACTTAGAAATAATTGTGCGGAAGTAAAGTAAACGCAAACAAAACAATTAAGGATTCATAACTAGGCCGGCACCAAAGGTGCTAGCAGTCATATTAATCATGCAAATCAATTCAATATTTAAAGGTACGAAATACATGAATTGAAAGTAAAAGAAATATAAACGCTAATGCTTATCGTAATGGGTGACTTCTCCCTTGAAACACTCCAGTATGCTCCTCTAGACACCTTGAGCTTTTTCCCACGTTCTCGAGTTGTGTGTGGAATGGGATGATTAGAAATCTTTGGAATTAGTGGGGTATTTATAGGCGGATCTCGGTTCTGGCTAGAACAAATATAGGAGTTACGCCGTAACCTTCTATTTCTTCGTAAAATGCACTAGATCCACCGGTTACGGCGTAACCTAAGGAGTTGTTATCTTAGTAGTCTTGATAAACTCGATTACGTCGTAAGTGATGCAACATTCTGGTAAGTATCGGCGTGAAACCTCTTTTGACCTAATGTAGTTACGTCATAACCGCGGGAGGAGTTATCACCGTAACCTTCCGATAAGTTGGCATACTAAGTCACGCAATAGTTAGTTACGGTAATGTGAGAGATGAGTTCTGTAGTAACTTCTTCAAAATAGCATCTTGTGATAAATCTTTAGATATGTTTCCGTTCGCGTCTCTTTAGCTCCAATGCTCGTAATTTACACGAAAGTGGAAAACAATGGAAAACAAGCGTAAATCCAAATCCATATAAATGATATAAATAACAAGCATTATCGGGGAAAATTGACACTTAATATTCGGGACTATTTGATGTTATCAACCACCGCCAATTCCGTTCGAAGATTGTGTTATAGGCTTACCATACCTATGTTTTCCAAAGGTAGTCCTTGTCCATTTGCAAGCATCGTATGGACAAATGGGGACCATGCAGCTTCATTGCTCCAATGAAGTGGGGTGAAGTTCGGACATAACCCAGTGCGTGATATTCTTGTCGACATATGTTCCAAGGTATTCAAAGAGATCCCATTTTATTAATTATATTTAAGCTTTATGATTTTTCGTTCCTTTAGTCTTTCTTTTTGTCCAAATCATAAACCACTAGAACATAAAACCTAAACGGTCATAATACACCCAAAGTATGTTCATTTAACAATCATTGAACTAAGTTTGTCTTCATCAACGTCATCAACAAAACACGTTTTTCTTTTTACCGATAGAAGATTATTGTTGTCAATGATAACGAATGGCCACCAAATGGTTGCTCCTTCTTAAAGGGCAAAGCAAGACATGCATTATAAGGGGACAAAACTTAAAAAGCAAAGGTCTCATATTCTTGCAAGTAGTTTACTTCTTGAGGATCTTCATCCACTCACAAATTTCACAAAAATCATTCGCACGGGAGGTGTCATCCACTTATTGGTGGAATGAGAGAGAGAGAAAGCTATAATAAAAGTCACCGATTAATGGGTGACACCCAGTGTGGGTATTTTTTGGAATTTGTGGTGGATGTAGATCCTCATCTTTATTCCTCCATCGTGGGATAGTTGAAATTTTTTATTTATTTAATTATTTTTTCCTTTCAAATTTTTTTATTGTTAAGAGTATTTTATGGTTGTGTCTTTATTCTCAACTAATGTATCGTTTGTGGTATCATTGATAGTTGGTTTTATATTTACCCAATTCCAGTTTTGTCAATCCCATATATGCATTGTAAAGTTAAATTCTCTTTCTTTGCCTTTCTTAATCACCCTCAAATCAATTGAGTTTTATTTGCATTCTTTCAATCTCCATAGAGTAGTTTCTTTCATCCTGTGTTTATGTTTATGTCAATCAATTGTGCAGCAAGTTGCGTGTCTTGTATGTCCAGCTACTTTCATTCATTAGTCTCGCGTTTGCCGGGGTCCTCTGTAGGGACATTCGAGTTAAGTCATTTGCTATTAATTATCTACATTGACGTAGTGAATAAGTTGCTCATTGTGATTTGTACCCAAGCAATATTCAGATCATTCGATGCACATATGTAATACACTGACTGTTAAGGTTTACTGTGTTTTCTGTTTATATACCATTTTTTTTTTTTAATTTTATCATCAGTAATGAAAGCATTTCTTTCTTTTATAATTGAGTAAATTGCAAAATTATCCTGGTGGTTTGGACAAATTGCAAGTTCAATCCTTATCCTTTCAAAAGTGCCCTCATTGTCCTTGTACGGAACTTACAAGCGCACGTTTGGTCCCTGACTAAAGTTAAAAAATTACTAAAATACCCTCCTTGTCGGGTAATTTAGTAATTTAATTTTGACGAGGGACCAAGAGTGCAATTAAGTTCCCGACAGGATGTCAAGTGCACTTTCAAAAGATAGACTAAACATGCATTTGACCAAATCACATGAACGATTTTGCAATTTACTCATTATCTTTCAATCTATCTATTAACTACCTTTCTCGCATCAAGACAATACAATATCTGTAGGAAGCGGTGAACACTTATTTATGAAAATCGATTATAATTACAATAGATAAATTAATGAAATAAATGACGATAAATAAATAGCAGACGAGAATGGGTAGAGCGGAAATGCAGAACTATTCAGCGAATTAAAACGCAGCGGTAAAAACAATTGTACGAGGCTCGTGTTAAACACGATTCCCTTAAAAGCAGATTCGCCGTGCTCCTAAGGGTACAACGTCGTGGTAGTGCTGCCAGTAGGACTAGACTACTTGCACGAAAGATCACGGAAAGGCGAGTGTTTACGATCGAAGAGATGGTGGATTGTTTACGTCTTGAAGCTACGTTTTTACGTGTATCAAAGCGAGCGAGAGGCCTTTGTATTTATATTGAAAACCTAACTTGTTTTCCAAGATAAATAAGTTCAAAATATACAAATCTGTTATAATAAAACACGATTTGCATATAATTTACTAACACAATATTATTCGTAAAACTTATTCACTAAGTTTAAATCTATTCCTAAAATAGATTGATCTGAATCTGAACTTGAAAGCGACAAGCCCGAATCTGCAGAAAGATCGCGGTGTGCGAGGTTTGGACTTCATTCGTGTGGGCTGCATGAGTTCGAAGCTTGAACCCATTTGACCAGAATCTGCACTTCGCAGCATTACGTAGGTGTTGAGTAAAACCAACAAATCAATTTGAAGGTTCATATCAAGATTTCTATATAAACAAGGTTTCATTTCTTGTTTTGGGCGATGTGGGATCTCCACTTTTCCAAATTTTGTGTTTAGTCGCCGACTTTGAGGCGATATCTCATTTATATCAACTCCATTTTGACTCTTTAGGCTCGTTCTTCTCTCAAATGAGAGAGCAAAGCCTACCAAGAAATATAAATATATATAACGTATACATATATTAAATAGTGTCCAAAATTTGCAAAACTCAATTGCAAAACTCATTTTCCAACAATATCTTCTAATGGGTCCTATTTTAGAGACCACTTGATGTTTTTCCATTACGATAGCTTAATTTGTGGAAGTCTACCATTACCTATCCAATATTCAAATGTATTAGTCCATGTAGGACCCGGAAATGAGAGAAGAAATTCACCATCAAGTGATGTATATCCCAATACCCTTTGTGTGAGGATACTAGCTAGTCCAAGTCTTCTATAGCAATAATTGGATATAACTATACTCCTACAGTCATGTCGCCATCCGGAACCAACAAAATTAATACATCGTAATAATGATAAGAAATAATAGGTAATTTCATATACACATTGACAAAAATTATCATAAATACCGGGATGTTTTGTTTTCGAGACAGATTTGGTAGAAGCTTTGAGCCCAAAGACTCTAATATTCTATGTATATGTTAACGTTCATAACATACAAGTGTGAAGTGAATTCTTGACCAAGACAAATTTATTCAGGAAACTAATTTTATGTTTAATCACCAAAAGTTTTTTAGTTGACTTTGTTGGAATTATATAACATGACAATCAATAAATAATCACAAAACATTAAAGTATACATGTGGAAGCGTATAGGAACATATAATGAATAATTAATTAACTAAAGAATAAAGTATCGTCATTTCTCGATTACAGCGAACGAATCAAATCACAACCAAGATTTAGATGAACCCTAATTAGGGGTTTGAGTCTAATCGACTTAATAAAGTCGAATAGTGTAAATCACCAAAATCCAAAGTAGGATTTCTCACGATCGTGTCTGGCGTATTGTTGGCGATTTAATTATAATCTAGTTCAAGTCACGAGTTAAGCACAAAAACCAAACAAGATTTGTTTTGTATAAAACAAAACCAGTCGAACTATCAATTCAGTAAAGAAAGAAAAGCAGGAATATCATGCATGCACATGACATCCATATACAATTTTCATGCATGCACATGTATGATATAAGTGAAAGATTCTCAATGTAACGATACAATATCAAAAAAATAAAGGGACAGTGTCAATTATTTTTTCTTATTCATCAAAAATCCATAACACCAAAGGGTGTGTATATATATAGCGTTAAATTTTGTCAAATAAGTCGTTCTGGCCTCCTTAAGTTTCAAAGCTCGACACTCAACTCTTCGTTTTTCTTAGTTCGACCATATAAATATTTCGTGACTTAATATAATTAAATCTCATACGCAACGCGTCAATCCCATGGGTCTCGAGTTCGATCCTAACTCACGACTACTAATTTATATCCATAAAACTAACAAATTTCACACTTGGATATATCTTAATAGAGTGATCACATCGGTTAGCGTCTAGCAACACTTGATGCCTCTACGGACTCGAGTAAGGTCTCTGGAAAAACCTTTTAATGATTTCTCATTATTATTATCCTTTTGTTTCTAATACCATGTTAAATAAGGATATGGAATTAAGTCATTCTTTATTCAACCATTCTGCTTTCTCGTCATAAGTGATTGAGCAAGATTACCAAATCTTACGAACATATTCGGGGAGATCTTTGGGCGTGGCCACATAAACATCTTGTCAACCCTACGAGGGGCCCAAGAAGATTAAACTCCAAATAAATTTGAAGAACAAATTCTATCTTGACTACGAGACTAACCCACAAACTTTGCAACACTTGAAAACAACCATTATGACTACCGGGTTCGTATGGCGTTAAGTTATTCCGAGTGCACTACATTCATGACACTTATCGGTATCTCAAGTCACGAGGATAACAATTCATGATTTACTTAATAACAATATCCATAAAGTAAAATCATGGTTGGGATAAGTCCTATATTCAATTCATTGAATATCATCCGAAATGGTATGCATTCTCATCAATATACTTTCAAGTATATTCTACCAAATCTCTCGGTTGTCTTAGTTAATGATACTCCCATATCATTAATTGACAACGGACGATTTAGAATAAATAAATTTATTCACGGATTAAACATGCAAATATAGGATGCAATATATTATAAAATCAAACATACCAAGTATTTGATTTATTATAATAATTGTTTAACATCCTTTATCCAAATACTAAATAGATCAATGCATGAAAATTCTAGTTGATGAATTATGCCTCAAGTAATGACAATCATACTTGTTGACAAGGCATAAATCAACCAACTTGATCTATCGTAATTTTGAGAATACTTATTTCAAGAATTCAATTAGTGAAGTCCTTGTATGTGCATTCACCAATCCGCATAATAATTCATAAAGTGTGTGACATCTTCTATCACGAATTTATGACAATTTAAACTTTCAAACGTTTAAAGTTCAAAGTATTCTTATTCTTTTAATGTATAATGCAATCTGCTTTTAGTAGCACAACTAGTTTACATGGCCATTAACAAGGATGAAATCCCACCATGACTAGTATTGAGTGTCATCTCAATTAAACCAGCACCATTGTATACAAACAACAATATGCTCATTAAAACTCCGTAAACTTTAATATCTTATTGTGTAATGTTTGATGCCTTCCAAACTTTCAAGTTTGAAGCTGATGACACACTAGACCAAACAACACTTTTCTAGTGGACTTTTTGTCTAGTTCCTACGACTTGTCGTAGGGATAAGAAATCCATCTGACATGTCGTGGCATTCACTTGTCGAGAATGCCCGTTGGCGATCATTGTCTGACGACATTCCCCTACGACACGGTGGGGCCCGCACCTTTTTGGTCAATAGTTTTATAATTTCGGGCTATATATTTCCTCTGACGTGTCGTAGGATAATAAAATAATTAATCACTTTGATTAATTAGTTAATCCTTATCCTTTATTATACCTACGACGTGTAGTCTCACGTATACTTAGCACAAAGAATATTTACATTATTATCTGCAGACGACATGGCGTCGGTATAAATAAAACCCAACAATGTATGCTTATATTATACATACAACATGGCGTGGCATAATAAAAAATAAAATTAGATTCTTTTTCTCTACGGCGTGTCGTGAGGAATTATCTTCAATAACTGCTTTGCAATGCATGTAGCGAGTTTTTAGATTTTAGGAAATATTTAGGAGAAAATCTACCAAAACCTGTATACAAACCAAAACCTGTACGCAACCAATTCCAAATGCCAATATTCAAAAACAACTTATAACGGCCAAAACGGCGTAAACACTTATATATAATCGCTAAACACCCTCAAAATACATGAAAACAATACTAAGTCTACAAAACGGGTGTTATAATATCTAAACCTAGCTGCCATAACCACAAATGTTGCAATATCCAAAAGGTTCAAGTCGCCAAAATGTTAAACTACACAATAACAAGATACGAATTAGACAAAATATAGTTCGAATGACTCGATCTAATGCCCTCATCATCGAATCGCTACCATGAAGATGTTATGGATGGATGGTAGATTTATTTTGAAATAGGATCAAACATGAATGTCCATAACAACTTGACTCATCCATTTAACACGTCATCAGCCTTCTTGCACCTCGTCTCCTCCCTCTGTAAACAGTTTCACATACCAAATGTCAATTATATCACTAGAAAAACTATATAAAAAAAAAACCATTCATGAGAAGATAATGCTTAAAAGACAAACAAAAATACATAGTGAAATCTCATGCACCTCTCATGATAATTACTAACATAAATGATCATATGAGACTTAAAATATAATAACGCATGCCCGATTAGGGGTGTCAATCGAGTTATCGGTTTGGGTCTATCGGGTTTGAAAGAATAAAACTAACCCATAACCCGACCCGATAAGGTATCGGGTCTATCGGGTTGCGGGTTGTCGGGTTGGGTATATCGGGTTATCGGGGTACATGCTAATCTTATCTCACAATTTGCTTCAGTTATTAATATACCGCTAAATATGAAATTAATTTAAAAAGATGACCAATAAAACATTTGTATTTCCTTGAATATATAACGAATAAACAAGCACAACTCAAAGTGTATTACAATTACAAGTAGCCATTTGGCCTAATCACTTTTGGTCAGTAGTTATGCCATGTTTTCCCTATTGTTGCACCAAGTTATAAAATAGAAGGAAAAGAAAAAAAGAAAAACAAACAAACAAACAAAGCTACTGATGCAAATCATGCAATTATGCTAAAACAAACTACTAATGCAATTATGCTAATATATTAGACCTGTTGAAGTTAATATAAAAACCAAATTGGTCCAGTTTAAGCAAATGGATAGGCATTTATGTAACCTACTTAAATATTATATCTACATATAACACAAGAAAGTAAACAAAGTGTAAGAAAATGGAATGTTCTAATGCAAACAGTTAAATATTAGAACTCTATATCCTTAAAGAATTGGTTAATGTATAAAGTTAACATGGGTGTTCTCCATGCAGCTAAGAGCACCAAAAAAGCAAGTAAGAGTGGTCACATATGATCCAGGGAAGGGCATAATTGACATTGGTCATTGTGAATGTATGCCTTAGAAATCACATATTTCTATGAATCATAAACTGGACATTCACTCAAAGTATATACAATTTCAAGTATATGAAAGTGCAACATGATAATCAACGAGTTTCAAACACTCCGCTGCTGCAACAACAACAAACACCCTGTTGCAGCAACAGGGTTGTTTAGTTGCTGTTGGAGCAGTAACCAAACACTCCGCTGCTACAACAAGGGTGTTTGGTTGTTGTTGTTGAATCAGTAACCAAACACTCTTGCAGCCGCGGGGGTGTTTGGTTCCTAAGTGCGTGTTTGTGTTTTGACTAAATAAGTTATTTTGTTAACTCATTTAAACATTAACACATTATACAGTAATAAAAAACCAAAACATATCTTCATAATTGTATACATATTGCACCACAAATATGATTAATCATGAATCAACAATGTACATCATCAAACCAAAACACAAACACAAACCTAACTGCTATTACCCGATACTTTCGCCAATCAATTATACTCAATATACCAACAGTTACTTCCACCATAATGTTAGTCATGAAAGACACTACTAAACATACAAAAGCAGGTTGTTAGCAAAAAATAACTTTGAATGAATTAATAATTTACCTTTTAGCAGCTGGTGGTGGTGGCTAGGTCGGCCACGGTAGTGGCACTGTGGTGGTGGCGGTGGCTAGGTCGGCGACGGTGACGGCAGTGGCACTGTGGTGGTGGCTAGGTCGGCGACGGCGACGGCAGTGGCACTGTGGTGGGTCGGGACGGTACTTAAACACAACCATAAATAAACAAAAATTAACAAAATACAAAAATAAATTAATACAAATTAACAAAACATACATAAAAAAAAAGTAAACACATACCTTTTATAAAGATAGGAAGAAAGAAAGAGGAAGACAGAGAGAAGAAAGAAAGATTGAAAGATAGGAAGAGAAAGTGCTGGTGTGAGACAGGGTGGAGCAGCGGCGGTGGTGTGGTGGTTTTGGTAGCAGGTTAAATGAGAGGAAGATAGAAAGAGTAAATGAGATAAAGTGTTAAGTGTAGATCTGGGTTTTGGTTGGTAAGGAAAATGAAATAAATGGCGGGGTATTTGACTTTTGGTGAAATTTTTTTTTTGAAAAGTAAACTTCATTAACAAACAGCCAACCCGAAGACCGGGAGGCAAACTACAACAACCGACTACACTATAACATATTTACACCACAATTAGCAAGACAACTTAGATAACAGCTCTAGATCTAACCCAAAGAAAGCCAATGGATTTCACTTCACTAATAATCTCTTATCTTGTGATTGCGTGGCTTAGCGCTTTTTCTTGCTCTCCAAATGACCCAACACGTAAGGATGATAATACCTTGGAAGATCTTTTAAACTTTACCTCTCAAACCCACGTGCTCATAGACTTCAATTAAGTCCCTGAACGAAAAGGCGAAGAAATGATGGGTACGGGTCCAACTGCAGATTTTGTTCCAGACGCGCATGGCAACCTCACAAGCTGTAAACAAATGCTCCACTGACTCATTGTCCTCACCACAAAGAGAGCAGATAGCCTCAATTCCCACTACTTTCATAATTAATTTCATATATATCTAAAGTGCAAGTATTGAATGCATAATGTACAATGTTTTTAATGCATGTTTGGGTAAATATGAAATTTCCAACCAAAAAGATGGGAGATATGAAATTGCCCTTTTATAAAATTAAATCAATTTTATTTAGTATAAATACTTTTATTTAATATATATTTAAAATAAAAATAAATACTTTTATAAAATTAATTAATTTAATATAAATACTTTTATTTAATATATAATTAAAATTAAATATTTTTATAAAATTAACTAATTTAATTTAATATAAAATACTCTTATTTAATATATAATTAAAATTTAAATTAAATAATTTTATTTAGTATAAATAATTGTATTTAATATATAACTAAAATTAATTACTTTTACAAAGTTCAATAAATTTACTTAGTATAAATACTTTTATTTAATATATAATTAAAATTAAATAATCTTATTTAAACATTTGAGTCGAGACGTTATTGATATACATAACATGTTAAACGTTTGAGTCGAGTTGTTATGGACATCCATGACATGTTAAACGTTTGAGTCAAGTTGTTATGGACATTCATGACATGTTAAACGGATGGGTCGATATGTTATGGATATAAATAACATGTTGGAGGAGAAAACACGTTGGACGCTCGTCGATGATGGCGTTGGAGGAAGCACGTTGGAAACCAAACTTGATGATGCGGGAAGAGGTAAAAATCTTGAAGTTATGTTTGAACAATTCATCAAGCAAAGGAAAGCAAGAAATAAAGAAGATGGTTCAGGTTCTAGAAAAGTGGAAAGTATGTCGTGTGTTTCGTTTACTTGTTGAGTTGTTTCGTTTGTTTGTCGAGTTGTTTCGTTTGAGTCTGTATGAAATGTATGTGGTTGAGAACTCTTGCGTGTTTTAAATAAAAGGTTTGCCTTCGTGTTTGTTAATTGTTATATGGTTTCTTGAGTTTCATTCTACATACAAAGTTTTCACAACATTTTATTACACTACATACGAAGATTTTCCATGTCACCTAACATTTCACTGGAGTATTGCATCCGAGCCGACATGCGTTATCGTGGTCGCAGGATTCATTGCCATTTCAAGTCTTGCCTCCAGGCATCCTTACTTTTGTCTCTAGCACCCATTTTGTGATTCGGCATGTTTATCCTAAGATCTTTGGCATTACGGTTTGAGCACTTTGTTGGTGTAGATCCGGAACCTTGAGATGTTAAAGCAGAAGAGATTACTCTTAAGTGGTCATCAAATTGACTCTTCCACATCCATGATCTTTTTGTCTTGGCTGTTACATATATAATACAGAAAATATAAGAGATTACAACCCAATTATTTGTATATTTACATAAATAAGAAATTTATGATTGTTCACCTTCGAAAGAAGACATGCATAATATTGACATCCAAAGATATCTTCTTGATGTGATGTTCTTAGTTTTATATTTTTTGTTCCACAAGAACACATAAAAAGATTATATCGCTGCATCTCAAGTTTTGAAATTGGTGTGAAGATAAGAGGTTGTGAGATTGAGTGGTTTTGAGGATAAGAGTGTATATAACGTGTTTGTGATGATAGAGCAGATCTGGTAGCTTTTGGTAGGAAGTTTTGGCGCCAGTATTTTGGTGGGAAATTTTGGTGCCAATATTTTGGTGGGACATTCGTTTAACATGTTACGTATAACGATATCACCTCGACTCATTCGTTTAACATATTACGTATAACCATGACATGTTAAGCGGATGAGGCGAGATGCTATGGGTATACATGACATGTTAAGCGGATGAGTAGATATGGTATAGAGATACATGACATGTTAAGCGAATGAGTCGAGATGCTGCGGATATACGACATGTTAAGCGGATGAGTCGATATGGTATGGACATACATGACATGTTAAGCGGATGAGTCAAGATGCTATTGACATACATGACATGTTAAGCGAATGAATCGAGATGCTATGGATATACATGACATGTTAAACGGATGAGTCGAGATGCTATGGATATACATGACATGTTATGTACATGACACCAGGCTAAATCTTATCCTCAAAAAATTGGCTCCAAAATTTACCGCCAAAAGGTCATTTTTTAAAAAAAAAAAAGCAGATCTAATTCTCTTATAATCCTCACAAACACATTACTCTCTTATCCTCGCAATCACCAACACATTACCTCTTATCATCACGACCACCAAAAGATAACATTGTTATCATGAAGATGGCACCATTTGAAGCTTTTGTGTCGTTGTGGAAAGGAGATGTAGTTTTGCGAGAATCGCATCAACGTGACACCCGTGGTAAACTATACTATGCATGTCCTTCATCAAAGGTGAATAATTACATATTTTTGTGTGTAATATGTAGATAAGTAGGTTAGTTGCTAAAAATAATTTTCGTTACTCTTTAACGGTAGGTCAAAGGATTATGGATGTGATTTTTCTTATGGAAGAGGAAAGACTCGTCTAATGACCGGTTCTCATGGAGCTTCAACGCCTACTACTCATTCTGGGACCTTGAGAACTCCAACTTACTCTGTGGGACCTTCAACATCGAGTCACGGAAATGCGAGTGCTCAAGCGCATCAAATTGAAAGGAAATATAAAAGTACTCGAGAAAGCAGTTGAAATGTATATGCATCCGAGAACCACGCATTTCATTCAACCGCACTACTTAGCGACCTTTATGATGACATGAAAAACTTGGTTTAGAGTAATTCGTATGCTTTAATGGTTAAACTCGTATCGGTTTGTAATTTAATTCGTACGCTTTGATGTTTGAACCTTTATCGATCTGTAATGTAATTTGTGAGCTTTAATATTAGACGCTTTTCGACTCTCATGTTTAAACTTTTATCGATTTGCAATGTACTTAAATGCGTTTGATGTTTAAAATGTAAATCGTGCATTAATATTAGGCGTTTATCGACTTGTGATGTAAAAGTTATTAGGAAATATATGCCTCGACATGTCGTAGGGAAACAAAAAGCGGGAAAAATACCGCCAAAAGTGCTAATATATGCCTCGACATGTCGTGAGGCATTTATTAAAATAAAAACGATTAATAATGCCTACGACATGTCGTAGGAAATAACAAACAACAAAATTAATCAACACTAATCGGGCGTTAATCACCTAATAATTGCATGTGTTTATTTTACCGACGACATGTCGTAGGGATTTAAAGCGGAAAAAAATGCCGCCCAAAAATGAATGAAATGTTGAAAGTCAATTTGACCATTAAAATGCCTATGACATGTCAATCGGCATTTTATTACCAATAAAATTCAACGCATTTGAGTCTCGTTCAACACTTTTTTGTCGTTTAGTGTATTTTCCCTACGACATTGTGTCATCGGGATTTTCTTTGTAGCAGTTCTCCTTTTTCTTGTAGTGACAATTTGCACAACAATTGACATATTGTTCATCCATGGAATCTAGGAGCAATTCACGGTTGAGGATGTAATTCTTTAGAATATTCATTACACAAGTTATCTAATAACTTTTAATTAGATATCAATGTTGTCAAATCATCTATCATTCAAGAATGATACAACAATTTGAATACACTACATGATGTACATGATGAATCTACATGTCAAACTTAGACTTCATTCACGTTCTATCTTGTCAAAAAATATTTATCCATTTCCCAAATGATATATCATGTTTTATTAGAATCATTTATTTTCTTTGCACATGTTTATTAATAATAAACATATATTCCAAGGTTATATGTTTTAATTCTTAAATCTTACAAGTGAAGTTTCATTCCAATCTAAGACTTAACATTTAGCTTACAAGGAATGTTACTTCCTATATGTTATACAACATATAAGATTTAAGACCTTAACATAATACTCCTACTAGCTTTCAGAATACTTAAAATTTATCTTATTTCAATTATAAATCAAAACTAGGATTTAATAATTAAACATAAGAACAATTTCATAGATGCATGCATTTATCCATTCATGAATTATTTGCACTTGTACACTTTCAAAGATTATATGAATTCAAAAACCTTTCAATTACTTACCGTCATCGCTCAGTAATTTCTCAAGAAAGAGTTTTGATATTCCATTGTCATATTTCATATTAATGAAAACAAGTATGACAATTATCATCTTTATATATTTAATGTGTCTAGGAAAGAATATTCAATCACAATTAATTGCTTAAATATGATTAATAATCTTGTCATAAAACATGCATTAAATATGTGTACAAATTTTGTCCATATGATTTCTACATAGAAATTCAAACCACTAGGGTTTTCATCTCTTTGAAGAACTCATTTCCATTCTAGTCTAACTATTAAGACAAACCAAATTTCCAAAATTGATTATCTTTATGGACAACATCTTTAACATTCATAGTATGAGTAATTTACCCAATTCAATATTTGATAATCCATCATAATGATTATCGGGTTTACCATAATCACGTAACTTCGTGTTCTACTCGGCATATAAATCAAATATCGAGATATCCTTGCAGATCTATGAATGAAAATTCCATCATCTTGAGGTCTATCATTTACGTGTCTAACCTCATCATGATATTTACTAGTATGTTTTAGAAGATTATGTATCTTGTAATTTTATCTTTCAAGATAAATAAAACTCCCACTTGCCTTTCGTAATATATAGAGTATCTATATATACTTAGCAATTAAAGCAAAACTACATTGTTCTCTTTTGGGACATTACAAATACACATTGATAAATCGACTTAAGTTTGTTAATAACCTATTCATAAGTAGTTTAACAAATTCGAATCTTCAATTTTAAAACTTAATGTGATTCATCACATTCCATAATAAAATGGTGTTTTATCAATCTTCTAGGTTGGAGTCATATTGAGTATATTCAATCCATACTCAATTTTCTAACCTTGATACTTTTAAGAAAGAAGTTATGGTTATCTTGAGTCAAACAAATCAAATAGAGTTTGATTCTCCTAATCGAACATGGTATTCATTAAAATTAATATTGTAAGACAATCTAACAATATATAAGATAAACATATTCCTTTTGGCTTACCTATTTACCAACTAAGTCAACAATGGTATAATAGACTTTCCAAGCCAATTGCATGCTTTATAACACAAGTACTCTTTAACCAAGTTACTTCATATCCATGTCTCATCAAGAAACATAAACTGTTATAATCACATTATATGTTATAAATCATTGATCTCCTCAATGACTTCTTGTATATGTCTTAATTAAAAAACATGACAAGTTAACGTCTTACTTTATTATAAGTCTTAAAAGACTTTATGTTTATGTCTTTACAATGAATCATAAACATGTTTAACTAAAGTAATTATGAACACAACTCTTGGCTTCAATAGTAATTTCAAGTTAATTTATTTACTTTACAATAATTTAGGACTACATTATTTTTCATTTATGTCATTCCATAATACATAAATAAACAAATTGAAGTAGTATTAGATTACTTCATCTATGTCATTCTAATAATACATAAATATCTAATTTGAAGTAGTCTTATATATCATTTTGACACATGTTCTAAATACTTGTCTAATTTAGAAACTGCAAATATGTCCATGCAAGGTCTGACTTCACATAGAGATTTACTTTGTTGTTGCAATCTCGCCATGACGTAAATTGCAACACCAAGTGTTCTTGAATTAGATATGTTCAAGTTATATTAGAATGTTAGTCTCTTACCTTGCGATCGAGAGAATCAGTTAAATCATATACCTATATGTTGTACCTTGCATACAATATAGATTTCTCCCACTTGTGCATGGAACAACATCATGTACCGTATAAACACACGACATATGTTTGTTTATGTGACTAATATGATTGTGTCATTGACATTAGCATAACTAGTAGATGTAGAACCACTTCATTGTCTAACAAGGAAACGTACATGACTATCCTCGAAAACATAAGTGTCTACAAGTGGAAAGTAATTATCTTAAGACATTCTAGAGATAATCTGAGTTACTGCCAAGATGACAAAGCTTGTAACTCCCACTGAATTAGAGATCATTACATTTATTCCTTATTCTGTAATAAGAACACAATACTCTCACTGGATTTGACAACATTGTAAGTGTTTCATTAACCAGTGAAAGAAAATAGTGTTCTATTTTCTTCCCTACTCCTTTGAGAAAGTCCATACATAACAATTACTTATGTACTAAAAGAGTGCATTCTACTATGTAGATGACGAACTATCCATCAATGCTATTAACTTGAAAAATTGGGCATGCAATTTTTTTCTTAATAGTTCTACTATTGCAACAATTGTAAGTAATACTTTTAAATGGTCAAAACAAAACAACTAGATAAAATATGTTAGTTTGTCTTTTACCAATTATACAGTAATTAGTCTAGCTTCTAATTTAATAACTCATAAATATATACAATTTTCTTAACTATTAAAATTTGCTTACGAGTTATGTATTTAGAATTTAGACAATTCTAATTGTCCTATCATACCTTTCTTCATTCATGAAAAGGAATAGGATTAAATCTCACTCTTTCTTATGAAAAGAGGACTAGGTTTATTCTTGTAGTAAGGTTGACTTTACCAAAAACCCTTACAGGTGTAGATCAATTTACCAATACAGGAATAACCTTCGTTTACGGTTTAATGATGCATTAATACATTTAAAGAATTTTCAAAATTCAATTTCAGTATTTTCGATAATTAAGATTTTCAAGAAAATAAAATACCCAAGGTAATATTCATATAACCATAGAATTTTCTTGAAAACTAAGATCCAAATTATCATAGTTCCATTACATCAGTTGATCTGCTAGTAACGAAAGCATATAATAAGGTAATCTGTCGAACAATAATTGGCAAACAATTTCCAATTCTTAGATCATTATGGGATTTATATTTTCCAACGCTATTGCAAATATAAACATGTTTCATCCCATCTTATGCCTTGAGTCCAGGTCTCACTTCCTACTCAACTTAAGTGTCTAACTTAAAGAACTGCAAATATGTTCATGTAAGGTCTGACTTTACATAAAGATTTACCTCTCCATCACAATCTCGCCAAGTACCGTCATGACGTAAATTGCAACTTCAAGTGTTCCTTTTTAATTAGATGGCATATAACTTAATTTATATAGGGTACTAGTTTTGATTTTATGTGGTCAAATCAAATATGTACAAAAATGTCATGCATTCATTTTGTAGCATAAATTTAATAAAAAACTTTTTATTACCAATTCATAAAGATCAAATTATCAAAGTTTTGATTGAGGTATTGGGTTCACCAATCAAGGAATTTAGCGATAATTATCGTCCATTATACCGTACTTTTTCATAAGTGTAAACACTTAGTGTTTCGGGTAATTACCACCGAAGTGGCGCATGGAATTAAAACTAATTCGCTCTTAGGATGAGTTTGTACATTTATGGCTTACTAAGTAGCTCCAATCGAACTCACAGGGGCGAGAGGACCGGTAAGCGCAAAAGCATAACCTTAGACATCCTTTCGGTGTGTTGTGCACTTCTTTATTAACCCTTTATAGTTTGTTCTAGTGGGTGAGCCGCTTCTAACCATTTGTACCAAAATCATCAATCAATTAAACTATTGAAAACTTAACTCTTGAACAAATCAAATTTCACCATTGTTTACACTAGTACAAAAGCGGATTTGGTCACGCATGGTCGAAATGGAGCGACCACACATTCGCATATTTGTGTGGTGAAGGTACGAAATTGACAACATGTACTAATTAGTCACACATGAAAATTTTAATTGTGTGACCATTAGAACTATGTCGCCACACAATTGAGCGTTGTGTGGCTAAAGGTATCTGGTGATTTTGTTTCGGATCATTTAGCCACATATGAATTTGGAGCGCGTGACAAATACAAGTAACCTTGATCGTTAGTCACATGAAGTAATTTTTGTGTGTCTAAATCATAGAGTCAAGTTTTGTCACACATTATTTAAGGGTGGTGATATGTTTTGCCAACTCTTTAGCTACATCCGAAATTGGAACAAGTGACAAATGAAAAGTAAGGTTGAAGCATTAGTCACGATATACATATAAGCGATGACAAATATATGTCACACACTTGAACATTGTGACCAAAAGCCATATATGGTCACACTAAATGTTTTGTCACACATTCGTTAAGTGTAGCCAAAATCCGAAAGACATATGTTCACGTAAGTTAAAATGTGTGTTTAAAGTTTAGTTTGTGTTAGCTTCAAAAGCTAATCTATAAAGTCACATTGCTACTAACACCGTGACCAAATGCCATATATGGTCACACTAAGCGTTTTGTCACACATATTATTCAAGTGTAGCCAAATCCGGTACATATGGTCACGTAACTTAATATGTGGCCATTGGATGATGAATAGTCACTCAAAATACACGTTTCCTCACTTTAAACACCATATGGTCACACTTATTAACACTTTTAGCCACTTTATGGTTAATTGTATGTGACTAAATACCCAAAACAAACATGCTTTGTGTGACTAAATGTTAGAAAAGGCCACACAAACATAAAATTCATGTGGCCATTGGATGATCAATAGTCACACAAAATACACCTTCTTCACTTGAAACACCATATGGTCACACTTATTAACACTTTTAGCCACTTTATGAGTAATTGTATGTGACTAAATACCCAAAACAAACATGCTTTGTGTGACTAAATGTTACAAAAGGCCACACAAACATAAAATTCAAGTGGCCATTGGATGATCAATAGTCACACAAAACACACATTTCTTCACTTGAAACACCATATGGTCACACTTATTAACACTTTTGGCCACTTTATGATAAATTGTATGTGACTAAATACCCAAAACAAACATTCTTTGTGCAACTAAATGTTAGAAAAGGCCACAAAAACATAAATTTGATGTGGCCATTGGATAAACAATAGTCACAAAAAATACACGTTTCTTCACTTTAAACACCATATGGTCAAGTTTGTTGCATTTATTGTGGTGTTAATTAAAATGTGGGTTTGTAGGTGATGGCTTTTATAGTCACATTGATATGCACACACATTAACACTTGTGCAACACCACAATATACTAAACTTGGATAAATCCAAACTAATTATATATATGAAGAACTCTTTAACAACGAGTACTTGATTGTTAATGCGGAATCTTAACAACAAGCAAGAAGAACACAAATACTATTTCACTAATAAACTTATTTTATTAATATTTCTATTCGTCTAAGTACAAGTTCATTTCACTATACTTTAGGGTTCCTTTATACACTTAGGAAAACCTAGTATACAAAGCGTGTAGAAGGATATAGATATCTCTTCTTAAGATATCTCTGCGTACATATGCCTTCCCTAAACTCTAATAAACTATTATGTTTTCATAAACAAAACTAACTACGAATACTACCGGACTTAAGCATTATCTTGCCATTATTCTTTGTTGAGCTTTTGATTCAATTAACCTCAAAAGCGATAGCATGCATCATCCTTTCTTTCACCAAAAGCTTCTTCTCAAGCATAGCCTTGCAAATCTTGTTTGGAAGTGGATACTCCATCAGTAAGCATATAAAGAATTGCGGTTTCTAATTCCAAGCAGTGCACGACAAGTGTGGAAATATCTCCATCGATCACTTTTTCTTGACAGCCGACTTCCACATTTCATCATCGACATCCGGTGTCTCAAACATGGTCTTCAAGTCACCCCAAAGGACTCTTTCATATTCCTCTTGGTCTCTCGTCACCATGCTTCTCCATCATCACCGGTACATGGTCTTCAAATCATCCTGGACAAATCACTTAATAAACCGGGAAAGTTCACATATATAGTGTCAGTGTGATTTTCCCTTACTATCGAGTAAACTACCTTTTTCCCATTTTGATGATCGAACCTTTGCAATCTTAGCGGGAAGTCTTTGAACACAGTAGGAATGGAGCCCATGGTAAACTCTTCCGATGACGGTTCATCAACCTTAGCCTTCATGTACTCTTCCACTTCCTTCTTAACATTTGTCTTATCCTTTTCACTCCTTTCTTTCCAAAGGATTTCTTCCTTGTCATATTCAAAAGCGGTTGCTTAACCTCATCTTCCTCCTCTTTCTTTACGGTTTTGGCTTATCACCAAGTTTTTCGACTTGAGAACCTTTTCGATCTCTGCAATCTTGTGCTTCTTAGCATCCTTTGGTTGAAGATTGTAACCCTTCCTTTTAAGCGTTGAATTTTCCAACTCGAATCCATTGGAATAAAATTTTTATTTTGGTACATTACTTTTCAAATTCGCTTTTAGTTCATCATTCTTCAATTTCCTTAAGCGGCTCAACTTCTAGGTAGGATTCCTTGACTTTTGACATAGTGGATCATATAATCCCTTTGCTCGGCTTTGGTCAAGGTGCATTCTTCCTTTCTCTTTGTCTCGCTCTCTCGAGCCTCCTTCTTCGCATTAATAATCTCAACCAATTTACTTGCATAGTCTTCTCCGCCAATATCGGGAAGGATATCTCTGTTTACTAATAATCTTGCATTTATAGTATCCCATTCTTCATCGGTGTAGAATTTAGCAGATTCGAACTTGACTTTCCTTTTCATTTGTTCTTGATTAATTGTGGTTCCTCCTGCGAGTTTTGGCAATCGACTCATCATCCCTTGTTTGTTCTCGCGTTTAGCTTCTTCACCGCATCCTCCGCTTGAATCCTAGCAATCTCGAAAAAGCTAGCTTCCTCTTCTGCGAGTTGCTTTTGGTCTTCACCGGCTCGAAAGATTCTTGCACTATTCCTTTGCCTTCCTATGCACAAACTCCTCACCATTACTACGGATCACTACCAGATTAATATGTTCGATGACTTGTATTAACTTGACATCAAAGCCGATATTAAAATCTTCATCAAAAGCGATTTAATTTCGGCACCACCGGACTTATCGTTAGTAAAGTCACGGACTTATCCACTCCACTAGAACTTGCGACTTCTTTATCCGGTCTCTTCTTAAAGGATTTCTTGTGATTTAAATTCTTAACCAAGATTTCACCGCTTCCAATCCTTGAGGACTAATTTGAGTTTCCTCGGAGGATTCCTCACCTTCCGAGTCCGTAATGTCTATCCCGTCTGTTTGAATTTCCCTCCAATTTCTTAACTCTTTTGCGAGTAGTCCCAGGTGACTTCTTGGTCTTCTTCAATTTTTCTCCAACTCATCAACCCTTGAAATCGGTTGTGGAACCGGTTGAAGTAGATCTTCCATAGATAAGGCGGGTTCTGCTGTAGTAGTGGGTGTTGGAGGTTGTGGTTGAGGAATCATGGTGGTTCTTCCTTATGGGTGAAGGTGAAGGTGGTGGGGTGTTGGTGTCCTCTGTTGAAACTCTGTTTTTCGAGGTTCGGATGTAGGTTGAGCTGAGCTCGATGTAGCGATGGGAGATGGAGCAGATGTAGATGTACCTTCGGGTCGAGTAGCAACAAGGCAACATAGCGAGACAAAAGTGGCTTGTGTGCCCTTCAAAACCCTTTTCATATTACCAAATATCTTTTTAGTGAAAGGAGAGCAATGTAAGGATGTTTGCTTCTTTGTTTCAACATTTAAGATCATTTGCAAAAATCTTGGGTACATTAAAACTTTTCTTATTCTTGGAATTAGCAACCATGGCATCAAAAATCATTTTGAAAAATTGAAGAGTCCGCCGTGGAGAGACAGACCAATGCGAAGCAATATTGCTTCAAATTGATCCCACCCACCACTTTTAGAGCTCATACAATGTAAAATATGATGCACAAGGAAACGCCATTGTGGCGTAAAATGACTCTTCAAAAGTGAATGTTCCATCACTTGGATATCCAATCTTTTCCAATCCACGAAAGAGGTCATGATTTGCCAACATTGAAATCCACGAGGCATCGACCAATTGAAGCTTGCTTCGGTGATTCCTCGATGATTGAATACTCTAACGTATCAATAGTTGCATTTAACTCTAGTGTCCCATCGGCAATAGTTCTAGCGATGCCGATCGCGAACTGTTTGACTAGGGAATCATAGATAGTTGGATTATGAGTAAGGGCATACATGATATGACTACCCTTTAGAAAGTCCACTATCTCGCTCAAGCCTGTGCTTTCAAAGAGCTTTTGAGAAATCCACTTGATTGTGCTTGTCTACAAACTTTAATTGTGCCATCTTTTATGTTAATTGAATTCTTGGTAGTGCGGGGCAATTAGGGTTTAGTCTTTGGTGAGGAGACTTAATCGAAATAAAATAATTAAACTTTTAAAGATTAGGATAAAGTAATTAAAGGATAAATATGATTTCTAAAATAAAATTATCCATATAAATACTTGACCATCTAAAATTAGGTAACGGTACTATTTAAGCAGTAAAATCATTTTTATTTTTTGCACTACCGGACTAAAGAATGGTCAAACAGACTTAAAAATGACATCACGAATTAACTCGTACTATAGCACATCAACTAGCACGACTTCCATACATCTCCAATCTGTGAGAATTCTTTCTTTTCAACATATCCTTAAACAAAAAATATACCTATGATTTAACTAATATTAAGTCTTGTATTATAAACATAAATTCTTAAAAAGTACAAAAATCGAATGTCTATATGCTTTAAAAGAGTGAAATATGATAAAGGTAGAGTGTGACAACTTGACCATAACATGGTTCACTTGGACTTTCAGATAACAACACCTCCACAATCGGTTCGATAGTAGTCGGTTCGTGATTCGTTACCCAAGTCACGTCGATCCACACGTGGCAATATGTTATCATTGTCTTTGGTGAATGACGGTACTAAATTCCTCATCGGCTTCGTCATACTTATCTTTGTAATTCTTGGGAGGTGTCTTAAACACAATAGACAATTTTTATCTACCGGTCTTTCACATAAAACACTTGTCGTGCTTGTGCGGCTAATATGAACGGATCAACCTTGTGGCCTAAACTATTCGGTCAACCAATGTATACCCAAGAGTAGTATCGCGTTTCACACCACCGACTTTGTGATTAACCCACCACATTTGAAAAGAGGAATTTGCATGTAACGGTAATCTAGTTCCCATATCTCTGTAAAACCCCATAATAATATGCTTTTCTTATGGTTGCAACTTCTTTAGATATGTGGATATCTAATGCCTCAACACTAACCCCATTGCTACGGTAAACTTTGCCTTCATGATCTTTCGTGCGAAAAGTATACCCATTGATGTGATATGCATCGTGTTTCACTACGGTGGCGCGTGGTCCATAAGATATCCACCTTACGGTTTCGATACACTTTCTTTGTCGATTTGTAACTCTCTCAACCCTGAATTTCATTAGAAGTATATATTAGCTCAAAACAATAAGTACACCAATTTTCGGATCAAAATGAGTGAGAAATAAGGTTTAGAAAGGGTATGTTGAGTAACATAAGATTAATTACTTCTTTGTGTAACCAATTGGCAAAAGATTTCTTTGTGCTCATTCTCCGAAATGCTATTCGTTTACGGGTTTTCGCTTTCAAAACTTGCTTGTGTCGCTTTGAAACAACGTGTTTGATTATTATATTTGATACATCATTTAATTTTCATAATGAAATAGACATGTGTTAGTAAGACTTACTCGATATCTGGTACAATTTCATCTGTATTATTTATTACATACAAATGTGCTTTACGAAAGAGTTCATGAAACTTGATTGATTTGCTTGGGCCGACAATGGCTTTCCTTCCTCATTTTCATCTGTTTCATGTTTATCGGTGGGATACCAGCAGTTTTCATGGATTTATGATATTCGCTAAAAACTCTATTGTTTCTTCCGCAATAGTCTCCTCGACAATGCATCCTTACGGTCTATTTCATTCCGCATGTCCTTTAATAACCTTCATACATCTTTCGAATGGATACATCCACCGAAAGCATATGGACCGCATAATTTTACCTCCCTAGTTAGGTGCACAGTCAAATGTATCATAATATCAAAGAATGATGGAGGAGAGAACTTCTCGAGTAGGCACGGTGTCACTACCGATTACGCTTGCATATTATCTAGTTCTTGCAATATTATTTCTTTGCAACATATTGATTTAAAGAAAAGCAAAACCGATAATAGCATATCGTGTGGGTGGGTGCATGATTGAGCGTATTGCAATTGGCGAAACTCTTGCATTAGCATGTGATAGTCATGCGATTTTAGGCCAATGAGCTTCCTATCCTTTAGGTCGACCAAAGAAGAAATTTGAACAATAGCCTTGTGGTACCACGATGTTGTGTAAAGTTTCACAAAAATATCTTTTCAAAGATTCGTTAATGTGTAACTTTCTTTGGAGGCGGTGTTGTTTTGTCTTGTTCTTGCATAGCAAACAACTCTTGTTTTACCCCAACTCGGCCCGGATCCAATCGAGCATTCGGTCCATCTTCGTCTTTCACGGAACATGTAGCAAAGTTCCGGCGAGACTCTCGACAACATTCTTTTCTACATGCATAAAATCAATACAATGTGGAGCAATTATGCCTCCAATACCTAAGTTTCGATACCAAATGTTGAATTTCTTCCAATACGCACCGTTTTGTCCGTTTACTTGGCTTGAACTACCTCTACTTACATTATGTTTCTTTTACGCTTTTGAATCTTCCCACCTCTACCTCTCGTATCTTCTTGGTTTTCGATGCATTATTGTTTGTTCGTTTTCCTTTTCCCACTTATTTTCAATATGTTGTACCTCGTTGTATATTTGTTCCCGGTCATTGGGTTTGGGCGGGAGAAATTCTTGTTGTCCATTAAATGCCTTCCTTTGCCTTACGAGCGGATGGTCATATGGTAGATATCGTCTGTGACCAACATAACTTTGCTTGGATGAGGCGAAAGTCTAACACGGTTTGTATCTTTCCCACATACTACACAACCTTTGAATCTCATGCGGGCAGCCACATAATGTACCAAGTGCGGGGTAATCATTTATTGTCCATAACACAACGACACGTAGATTAAAGTTATCTTTTGTGGATGCATCATATGTATCAACCCCATGTCGAATAAGGTTTGCGGATCATCAAAAACGGTTCTAAAAACATCGATATCATTTCCGGGTATCCGATATTAATACCGAAAGCATGATAAACTTTCTTTTCATACACAACCATGGAGGAAGGTTGTATATGACCGTTAAAGCGGCCATACACTGTGATGCCTATTTCACGAGTTAACATCAACCCCATCACCGATATTCCTAGCCGTAGATTTCTTGGATCTTGACAATTTCGAGAATTTTTCATCTATAGTACGCCATGCCTTTGAATCTGCGGTGGCGTAACACACCATCGGTTATCCTCCGTGTCGCGTGCCATCTTAAATCCTCGAAATACTTTCTAGCTTAAATAGTCGTTGCGGTCTTGGTATAATTGGAAAGTACCACATTACCTTTCTTTGGAATGTTTTCGTACACTTTCTTAGTCTTATTATCCACCTTCCATCTTGATATCCCACAAGTTCGACACGCATCAAATCCTTGTCACCCTTCCAATAAAGAAAGCGTTGTTGATATATACATGTATCTTTTGTATCCCGATCCCATCAATTTCAAATATTTTTGGCTTGATAAGTTTTTCCACCATTTCGTTACCAAGTGACATCTTCTTTAACAATCCTAGTAATTCGGTAAAGAACTTATCGAACATCCGTACTTACCCTTCAAGTTGAGTAGTTTAACTATTGCGGACATCTTTGTGAAGTCGGGACATCATGCGTAAAGAGGCTTCTCTGCGTCTAATAATAATTGTTGAAACTTGACAAGATCATCCTCATCAAAATTATCTTTTGTAGCATTAACCATTTCTCTTTTCTTTGGGGCATCTGTTGGAATATCTGAAGCAAAATCCGTGTCGTCAACAAACTCATTGTAGCGTTAACGGTGTTTGGTGCTTATTGATGACTCATCCTTCTCTCCATGTTTAGTCCAGTTTAGGTATCTTAGATCAAACCCATTCTTTGAATAAATGGAACTGCACTTTCTCCACTTGATGCTCTATGTGGTTTAAACAATCTGTACACGGACATGGCATTGAAAGATCATTTTCTTAACTCGTGGGTCGATGTTCCCCATCTTCCGTAAGTTGTGTCTTGCATAATCAATAAGCGCTACTCCATCAACATAAGATTTGTTGGTCCTATTAGTTCCTATCCAAGACTTGTCCATGTTTATAAATGTGTCCCACTTATCCGAAAGCGGCAATGTTTATAAATGTAGTCCCTGCGGGCATGTTAAAAAGGCAGTCAAGTTATTGAAGATTATACAAGACAACATCAAACTTCAATTGATGATCTTAAAGTTAAAAAGACATTCCAAGTAATGAGGATAGCTCAAAGATTGAATGTCGTATTGAATTATGCTAAGAATTGAATAAAGTCTAATGAAACAGTTCCTAAAGGGATGTTTGGGTCAAGGAAAAATATGAAATTAACTAGCTAAATTATGGTTCCATGTTCATGTGGTAACGAGCTTAACAGGGTTTCTTAAATTTTTAACCAATTAACTATCTAAATTTAACAAGAAACGATATAATTTACAAGAGGATATCTCGAAACAAATGTTCAATTATAATACGCTTAAGGGGTTATTTTATGTGTTAGAACGATGTGTACAAAGGAAGATAACAATACTTACCGGTGGTGACGGATGGTGGCTCTATGACGGGAGAGTTGTGGTGGTGGCGGGTTGTAGTGAGATGAGAGGGAGGTGTGGCGGTGCAGGAGGAGGAGGAGGAGTTAATTTTGCAATTAGTTTGAAATGCCTTGATGCAAACTTTGGGGAATAAATTTAATTTGTGGGGGAATTTTAAATTTGCTTAAATTTTGAAAATTTTCATATTAGTTTAAAATGTTTTTCTCTTATGATTTAATGATTTTTTCATTTAATTAGTTTAAAATAATATATATATATATATATATATATATATATATATATATATATATATATATATATATATATATATATATATATATATATATATATATATATATATATATATATATATATATGTTTAAGTATTTAGGACTTTTAAAAATAATTTTAAATTTTATGCTTAAATTTACAATATTTGGTATTTTAGGATTAAGTGCATTTCGTTATTTCGATATATGTTAGTTGATTTATTTGCTTATTTAGTTGTTTTTAGTTTAAAAATAAAAAATAAACTAACTCCCGATCTGTCTTCCACGGGTTATGGTCCCAATATCGTCTTCCACGGTGTATGTGGGAGGTTGAGACCAAGGTTGTTAAAATCGATCACGATCTCGCCGTGGGATCGTGCGATCCTACGATCCTACACACAAAAAAGCGATCGGGATCTTAACAAGATCGTGAATCGCAGCAGATCGTGGGATCGCTGTAGGATCGTGAGGATCGGATCGGATCGTATAGGATCGCCTATTACTAGTTTTTTTTTTTTTTTTTTTTTTTTTGGATTTTGGCTTTTGGTATTTTAACTTATTAAGTATAAGCTCATGTTATAAAGCCCAATGACTAAGAATTTTTAAAAAATATTATTTTGGTGCTGTTAATTAATTGTCTCTTGCAAGATTAATGAGTGTAAAATCATTATGTTTTTATGGACTAATTAGAAATAGCTTAGATATGTCTTTTTGGGTTTATTATGAAAAATGATTTCGTGCTTTGTAAAATGTAAAAGCTTTTTTTTGAAGTAAACTATCTACATACTTGACCCAATTTTGTTCATATTTTTATTTTATGTTACATATAAAAGCATGAATATTCTAATTTAATTTATTTGGTTATCAAGAAAAAACATTCAGTAATATTATCAGAATATTATCATTTAATTTATTTGGTCATCAAGAAAAAAAAATTGTGTTGCCCTCTATTATAACTTATGTCGTTTCATTTTCAGATACAATCCTTTTATCTTTTTGTATTAATCTATATATTGTAACAAAAAAGTTACAGAATCACGTGCCAATAAATTAACATTATCTTTTTGCATAAATGTTATTAAGAAAAACCTATAATACAAAAATATTAAAACAAGAAGTAGGTGCACCGTGCACGTACGTAGTAACTTTGTGCAAGTATGCATTGCAATATATCTAATATTCTACTACTACGGTACTTGAACATATAACTTTTTCTTTTATCATCCATTTAGATTCGTTTATCATATGAAGTATTATATAGAAATATAAAACTACAACCCCTATAAAAAAAATATATACATTTTCATAGGATCTTACGATCCCGATCCGATCCTACGATTACGATCTTGCAAACCCGAAAACGATCCTACGTGGGATCCTCGATCCCGGTAGGATCCGATCCCGACAACCTTGGTTGAGGCGTGACGACCTTACCCCTACCTAAGGTAGAGAGGCTACTTCGGTTCTACCAAGGTTGAAAGGACCTCCGCCTTGCAAGGGGTGAGGATCGAACCCTTGAGAGGTGCTTTCTTTTCTACCAAAGGTGAAAAGAACCTCCGCCTTGCAAGGGTAAGGATCGAACCCTTGAGGTGCTTTCTTTTCTACCAAAGGTGAAAAGAACCTCCGCCTTGCAAGGGGTAAGGATCGAACCATGACCTCTTTCTCCGGAGGCAAGAGTGTTAACAACTTGATCTAACCTTGCTCTTTTTTTTTTTAGTGTATGTTTCATCAATTTATTCACGAAATCAAATATCTTTCATTATTATTTATCACCCGATCACGAACCGAACACGAATTTCCAAAACCGTAACATGTGTGACTATAATTTTATATATACTATTGATTGAATGTTTGAATTTCCTAAACCGAACGCAAATTTACAAAACCGTAACATGGTTTCAGATATAATTTTATATATACTATTGATTGAATCATGTCGTAAAATGAAACTCTAAGCAACTATAACCCAATGATTTTGACCCATATTATAGTGTGAAGGTTATATGAATTGTATTAAAGTTATTAAAGGTGGGCACGTTAATTTTGACATTTCGTGATGACATAAAATCATTAACTCATGTGTCTTACTCAAAACATTGTGTGAAACCGTGTTTAGGGTTGCGTTATACGTTGGGCACGGTAACACAACCCTGTGCGTTTCGTGCGTTTAGTCATCTATATGTTTTCGTCCGTGTTCATACGTTTTCTTAGTTTTGTACATGTTTTCTTCCGATTTTGAGCGTTTTTACGTTTCGTCTCTTTTCACATGTTTTCATCCGTTTTTATGCGTTTTACACTTTTACACATTTTCATACGTTTTTACGTTTAAATACATTTTCATACTTTTCCACCGTTTTAAATACGACTTTGTCCTTTTAATAAGTTTTATCGCTTTTGTTTTTGTTTACGTTTCATCTGTTTTCATACTTTTTCCACCGTTTTAAATGCGACTTTGTCCCTTTTAATAAGTTTTTATACGTTTTTGTTTTTGTTTACACGTTTTCGTCGTTTCATACTTTGTCGCCGGTTTTCATGTTTTAGTCCGTTTGTATAAGTTTTTGACCGTTTCGTCCGTTTCAGCCGTTTTCATCTATTTTAGACGCGTTTTGCGTCTGTTTTCATATGTTTTACATATTAACATACATTTTATTACGTTCTTATCGTTTCGTCCGCTTTAGTTCGTTTTTGTCCGTTTAGCCATTTTCATATGTTTTGAAGACTTTTCGCCGTTTTCATCGCTTTTCTTACATTTGTTACACATTTTCATACGGTTTTACGTTTATGTCTGCTTTCATACTTTTTCAACCATTTTAAATACGACTTTGTCCTTTTAATCGCTTTTATCGTTACGTTTTTGTTTACGTTTTCGTCCGTGTTTACACTTTCTCGGGTTTTTCATGTTTTAGTCCGTTTGTATAAGTTTTTGACCGTTTTCGTCCATTTCTACCCGTTTTCATCTATTTTAGACATCTTCGTCCGTTTCATACTCTTTAATATGTTTTACATATTAATGTACATTTTCTTAAGTTCCATACGTTTTCTTACGTTCTTGCACGTTCCGTCTGCGTTAGTCCGTTTCTTTCCGTTTTATCCGTTTTAAGACTTTTCGGGTCAACCCAAGAAGCGAAGTGAATTCATATTCGGTTTCGGCTCGCTTGGTTTAATTCTAGTTCGGTTCGGTTCGGTTTTCGTGTTGAACCGAATAAAAGATTACCGATTTAACAAAACCAAACAACCCGATAACCAAACGGATAAACACCCCTAATTAATTCATAGTGATAGTTTAAAGCGAGGACTTGTTTTGCGGTTTTAAAGTTTAGGTCTTTATAGTTTGAATTCATAAGGAGTTACAAGTATCTTCTCTATCACACTATCCCCACAACTCTTCTTCAACCTTTCTTTGCAATCTTTCAATAATATCATATTTTACCCAATTTCATTATCAATGGCGGCACCATCACCACAAAACCATTTGGCTAAGCGTGTTATTGATGACCTAATTGAGTTTAGCGGGGAGACATCTGCTGATGGTTACATGAGTTTCTTCAAGGCTCGAAGAAATTTCCGGTCTCGTGGCTTTATAAACCGGATCGCGAAGAGGCCACCACAATAAAGAATGAGATTGCGCATTTTAATGCTTTAATTCTTGAGATGGTAGCTATTGGAGATGGGGATGAATATTTTGACACATTGATGGATCTTAGGCATGACATGGAGGCTACGAGGACTAAGCTGCGGGGTTGAATGATCTCATTACTCAAGGTCGAGGAGGATATCGAGACCAAGGAAGAACAAATTAAGTCGATGAATGGTTGAAGGGTTGCTCGCTATGTAAAGGGATGGTTTCTTTTGCTATAGTGTCATCTGTTTATAATGTCTAATGTCTTGGTTTAATATTATGGTTTGTAGATATATTAACGATGAAACATGTATGGATCTTTTGATGGTTTATCCAATGGAATGGAATGGGTTGCTTCGCTAGTTTGTTTCATCTTTTTAATGTTGTTTTGTATTTAGGAATTGGTTGTGGTGTTTAAGTTCATATATAGTAGAATGTATTATTGTAGGTTTGAGGTTGATCCAAACTACATTCAATGTTGAGCCATGGATATCGGTTCATAAGTGCTTTGCTTAGGTTGTTCATTTTTAGGTTGTTGTCAATTTTTAGGGTGTTTTGTTGTTGTTTTGCTTTAAGTTAATTGCATTTACATGATTTCTTGATTTTTTCTTGTTGGAGGATGTTAGAGCTTATTTAAGTGCTTATAAATAGGTTATTTATAGGCTTAAAGTAAGGTATCGAGGTCGCTTTGTTGTGTCGTGATCCTTGGTTGGATTGATTATTTTGTGTTTACTTGTTTATATGGGACCCGCTTATTAGTTATAGTTGCTTAATTAGTTGCTTTAATTCCATTTTTTATTTTGTTTCTTCATTTGTATCGCCATGTGGTGAGATTTTAGTGTAGTTGCAGTTATATGTGCTTTGATCTGGTGGTTTGAAGTTATATGGGTGTTTGGGACTGTGGTAAGAACCATTTCATCATGGGTGTGTTGGTTTCAAAATGCACCCAAAATGAAATATTTAAATTCTATATTATCAATTTGGAGCCACATTTAAAATTATGAAATTTGGAGCCAAATTTCACCAAAATTTTAAAAGTACTTAGGAATTTATGGTTTCCTTATTTGAAAAATCGCCCATAATGAGCCCTAATTTTACTCAATAAATCGAGATTCAAGCAAAACAACCGAACTTCAATTTTACACCATTATTTACCAATTAAGTTTACTAATTTTCTTTAACACATTACTTGACGAATCATGGCAACTCAAACCAATTGTCGGGATGATTTGGTTTATTCGATCGTGAAAATGATAACGATTTGGATATGAATCGGGGCGTATTCGGATGAGGGTGAGGATCTTGAAAACAACCATTCAAATGCGAATGTTATAAAAGGCGAAGATTGGGTAAATTTTGTAAACTACACGCCACCGAGGAATACAAGGTGTTAATTATTCATTTTATTCAAGTTCAAATATCATCACATTTGATGTTTCCATATATATTAGTTGTATACTATCGGCATTACTACATCTAAACACCTTTTTATTTTGTGTTGCAAGGTGAAATCATTTGCATCTAAAGTGGCGCGTTCAAGTCATTTATCGACATAGAATGGGACGAGGTGGATACGCCGTGTGATGGATAAAATGGTAACATTAAACATTAAACATTTGCGATTAATAGCATCACACTTTCGTTTATATTGGTTTATCTTACAAGTGTATGTATTTGATGTTTATAAGATCGAGAATAAAGAAATTGAACCGGATGAAGAACCACCGCGTGATGTATTTGTGGTTGAAAGGAAGGGTGAATAAAGACGGAGAATTTCACGATGATGATATCGAGCAGTTGGACAAAAATTGTAAGTTTGACTCATTTATGATTATGTTTATTGTTAGTTATAAGTTAATCTTGATAGTGTATTAGTTAAAGCGATAGTGTATTAGTTAAAGCTGTTAGTTATTAATTAATTACATTGGTTATAAGTTAATCTTTGTTATTTATAATTTGATCTTGGTAGAATTAAATAACCTATTTCCCATATTGTGTGCGAGAAAGAGACGGAGGAGAAGATCAAACAAGGAACCTTGAAGCTTGATCATGGCGATGCCATGACATTTGTATTAGGTAAGGAAAAGGGAGGATATGCGAGAGAGGTGGGAGGTGGAGTAACCTACAAGAGGTATTTTGATGCGCTCGAATCGAACAAGCATCGATGAAAGAGTGGTGTTACTTCAAAGTGAACTTGATGATGAGGCGCCAACGTCAAGAAAAGAGGCGTGTCTGAGTTTGATGAAACAAATGGTCTGCGCAAAGGGCGATTGCGATCAACTTCAACTCCATTGACGAAACGGAAGTAAGACATAAGAAAGTAACATTCCATCTTTTTTACCCTTTTAAATCTGCTGCGGTCTTCTTAAACAATTTATATTTCGTGTCTCCGGTGAACATTAATCTTTTAAATAGCGGTCTTGATGAGGATGTCGGAACACGTGTTCTTTGGACGCGAGAAAATTGCGAGCATTGAGAAGTCGAATGGACTTGCAACTTTGGAAAAGGAAATTCAAATAAGTGTAAGTAATAAATCACCCCACAGGATTTTGAATTCTACATACATTATTTATTTACCGTGTATTATACATATAGGAAGCTGTTAAATCATGCGCATCTAAGAAATCGACTAGATCAAAGCGAAAGGATTCTTCACGTCAACTTTCGGATCACAAGAATGAAGTCTCCATTATGATACTACCACAAGTATGTATTTAAACATTTTCATATGTTCTTTAGTTTAATTAATTACGATACATATATACATGCAACAAATTATCTTTTTAGGTAATTAAGTGCGGTCGTGGCACTTAAAGAAATCAACTATTATTGCGGAGGTACCGTGTACAAAGCGATGGAAAACAAATGCTTCATAACAAACCACTCCCAAAGGATTGCTCAGAGTGTCTATTGAAAAATCTTTAGTGGATGCGGCGTGCATACCGGATGTAGGAAGTAACGGTCTCAAAGCGATTAAGGATGCGGTAGGTGGTTTTATGCATGGCCAAAGGATCAAGTGGTTTCGATGAAAAGGTACATAGATGCATGTGTTTTATAAACCTACATATATCATTCTTCATATTTAATTCATGTTTCATACCCTGCTTTTGTTTCCTCAGGTAACACCACCAAGTACCATAAAACCGATTGGTGAGAACAGAATCGCACCTAAATTACATACTGGCGCTTCGTCTCTAGTCATACCATGCAAAGGAAGCTAAGAATATCAAGAGTCGAAGTCGTTAAATTATTGAGAATTTTATTATATACGACATTAGAATTTTATATACATTCAATTTTATTGTATTTGAATATATTTTGAATATATTTTTATATATTAGAATTTGTTTTGATATATATTGATTTCTTATATGTGACTAAAAGATTCATATAGTCACAATTATTAACACTTTTGGTCACAGTTTGCTTAATTCGATGCGTGACTAAATGTTAGAAAGCGCCACACAAACATAAAATTAATGTGGCCATTGGATGAGCAATAGTCACACAAACACACATTTCTTCACTTAAAACACCATATGGTCACACTTATTAACACTTTTGGCCACTTTATGCTTAATTTGTATGTGACTAAATACCCAAAAGAAACATGCTTTGTGTGACTAAATGTTAGAAAAGGCCACACAAACATAAAATTCATGTGGCCATTGGATGATCAATAGTCACAAAAACACACATTTCTTCACTTAAAACACCATATGGTCACACTTATTAACACTTTTAGCCACTTTATGGTTAATTGCATGTGACTAAATACCCAAAAGAAACATGCTTTGCGTGACTAAATGTTAGAAAAGGCCACACAAACATAAAATTCATGTGGCCATTGGATGATCAATAGTCACACAAAACACACATTTCTTCACTTAAAACACCATATGGTCACACTTATTAACACTTTTAGCCACTTTATGGTTAATTGCATGTGACTAAATACCCAAAGAAACATGCTTTGTGTGACTAAATGTTAGAAAAGGCCACACAAACATAAAATTCATGTGGCCATTGGATGAGCAATAGTCACACAAAACACACATTTCTTCACTTAAAACACCATATGGTCACACTTATTAACACTTTTGGCAACTTTATGATTAATTGGATGTGACTAAATACCCAAAAGAAACGTGCTTTGTGTGACTAAATGTTAGAAAAGGCCACACAAACATAAAATTCAAGTGGCCATTGGATGATCAATAGTCACACAAAACACACATTTCTTCACTTAAAACACCATATGGTCACACTTATTAACACTTTTAGCCACTTTATGGTTAATTGTATGTGACTAAATACCCAAAACAAACATGATTTGTGTGACTAAATGTTAGAAAAGGCCACACAAACATAAAATTCATGTGGCCATTGGATGATCAATAGTCATACAAAACACACATTTCTTCACTTAAAACACCATATGGTCACACTTATTAACACTTTTAGCCACTTTATGGTTAATTGCATGTGACTAAATACCCAAAGAAACATGCTGCGTGACTAAATGTTAGAAAAGGCCACACAAACATAAAATTCATGTGGCCATTGGATGATCAATAGTCACACAAAACACACATTTCTTCACTTAAAACACCATATGGTCACACTTATTAACACTTTTAGCCACTTTATGGTTAATTGCATGTGACTAAATACCCAAAAGAAACATGCTTTGTGACTAAATGTTAGAAAAGGCCACACAAACATAAAATTCATGTGGCAATTGGATGAGCAATAGTCACACAAAACACACATTTCTTCACTTAAAACACCATATGGTCACACTTATTAACACTTTTGGCAACTTTATGATTAATTGGATGTGACTAAATACCCAAAAGAACGTGCTTTGTGTGACTAAATGTTAGAAAAGGCCACACAAACATAAAATTCAAGTGGCCATTGGATGAGCAATAGTCACACAAAACACACATTTCTTCACTTAAAACACCATATGGTCACACTTATTAACACTTTTAGCCACTTTATGGTTAATTGTATGTGACTAAATACCCAAAACAAACATGATTTGTGTGACTAAATGTTAGAAAAGGCCACACAAACATAAAATTCATGTGGCCATTGGATGATCAATAGTCACACAAAAGACACCTTTCTTCACTGAAACACCATATGGTCACACTTATTAACACTTTTAGCCACTTTATGATTAATTGTATGTGACTAAATACCCAAAACAAACATGCATTGTGTGACTAAATGTTAGAAAAGGCCACACAAACATAAAATTCAAGTGGCCATTAGATTATCAATAGTCACACAAAAGACATATTTCTTCACCTTAAACAACATATGGTCACACTTATTAACACTTTTGCCACTTTATGCTTAATTGTATGTGACTAAATACCCAAAACAAACATGCTTTGTGTGACTATATGATGTTTATGGTCACTAATACGGATTAATCCAACAAAATTTGTACCTAATTAGTCACACATGTTACGGTTTTGGTTACTCTTTTGCAATAGAGACTAAAAAAGTCAAATACGTGACCATAGGTACCTATGGTCATGCGCGACCTTTAGTCACACACGGCCGAAAAAACATGTGTGACTATATGTATACCGTCACACATATTCGGTGTGGCCAAATCCACTTTTTGTTCTAGTGTTAGTGCGTATTATTTTTCTATTCAAAATTTACCCTTTGCTTAAAACTTGTCATACATAATAAACAAACAAGTAAACAAAATAAAAAATAAACAACTAAAAATAATGCGCACATAACTAACAATTTAATACGTGTAAACAAGTAGCCACATGCAACTTATTCGATAAAACCCTATTAATAATCAATGTCTATGTTAAATTAATGTATATATTAATTAGGGCTCTCATTCACCCAATTGAAAGTGAGCCACATACATCGATGAATCGATTGGGTAAACCCATAATTAATAATATACCAAATTGCACATAATTGATTCATTAATGTATATAATTGGAGTCTTCCCCAATTCAAGATTTATCGTAAATAAACATGTGATAAATATATCTTAACAATTAAACAAATATTCAAGCAACTATCCATGACAAACATGCATGTATCATCATGGATATATCATAACAATTATATAAATAGTCACAAGATAGCATATAATAATCCCAAGTCACATAACAATTATTCATGAATTAATTCACGTAACATATATACAATTCTAGGTTTAGATATCAATTAACAAAACAATTTTATAAACCCTAAAAAAATTTATAAAATCGACTAAAAAAATTTAGGTCGACATAAAATAAATTTAAAACCAATTAGGGCAAAGGCCCTAACCATAAAATTAGGGTTTACATAATAATAACCAAACCCTAGAATTAATCATATCAAACACAATACAATATCCGTTTTTTTACGTGTTTAGTAATTAATTACTCATTAAACCAAGCTCGTGATGCCACTGTTGGAATTATATAACATGACAATCAATAAATAATCACAAAACATTAAAGTATACATGCGGAAGCGTATAGGAACATATAATGAATAATTAATTAACTAAAGAATAAAGTATGCGTACCTTTCTTGATTCTAGCCGAACAAGAATCAAATCCACAAACTAGCAATTTAGATGAACCCTAATTAGGGTTTGAGTGCTAGTCGACTTAATAAAGTCGAATAGTGTAAATCACCAAAATCCAAAGTAGGATTTCTCTACGATCATGTACGCGCGTATTGTTAGCGATTTAATTAGAATGCTAGTTCAAGTCACGAGTTAAGCACTAAAACCAAACAAGATTTGTTTTGTATAAAACAAAACCAATCGAACTATCAATTCAAGAAAGAAAGAAAAGGTGAATATCATGCATGCACATGACATCCATATACAATTTTCATGCATGCACGTGTATGATGTAACTGAAAGATTCTCAATGTAACGATACAATATCTAAAAAAATAAAGGGATAGTGTCAATTATTTTTTTCTTATTCATCCGAAAAATCCATAACACCAAAAGGGTGTGTATATATATAGCATTAAATCTTGTCCAACAAGTCATTGCAAGCACCTCCTTAAGTTTCAAAACTCGACACTCAACCCCCTCGTTTTTCTTAGTTCGTTCATATATGATGGATCTGGACACACTCCTTGTGTCAATGATATTTTGTATGATATTAATAAGCACGCAGAATTTACTTAGTAATACTTAGAAGATGGATTGTATGATGTATTGTATAAAATACAGATTAAACACAAAACTTAAGCTTCAATATTATTGATGAATAATACGAGTGATCTTAACATATCACTAGGGTTACACCTTGAAGCTCTTGTGAGTAATACGTAGGTAATTAACAAGTAAGTTCCTAAGACAATGACCTAGGATCTCCTTTTATACAACAAGGAGTCCTTTACAAGATAATTATAAAGCTATCATAATAGAATATACACAAGATCTATTCTATACTTATCTAGACACGTTTAACTAAACATAAACTAATAGCAATGGTAATAATGAACTGGCAGTGGGAATACGTTTCCACTGCTAGTGTTAAATCAAGCAGTGTAAACCACATACTATCCGTGATAACAGATTATTCCCAACAATCCTCCCCTAAACTTATGATTTCTCTGTAAATCAATAAGTTTCTTCAATATGCATTATCTTTAAGGATTTGGGGAATTCAATCAAACACTTAACTTCTTCTTCAACTTCTGTATAGCTCTTGAACATTGATCTTGAAGTCTTTGTAACAATGCTCTGACCTTTTCATTGTCTTCATTAACTCTTATTGGTAAGGTTAACATCACTGTAAGAGCTCCAGCTCTAAGTGGATATTCTTTCTCAGCAAGCATGAAAAACTCTTCTCCATTAGTCATAGAGACATGATGAACTTCACATGAATCATAGTAAAACCATTTAGTTCCAAAACTTGTGAATAAAGTTTTCCAGAAGTCATCATCAACATTTGGTTCATAGAGCCTTCTTAGATTCACCCATAACTGCATCTCCTTTGTATCTTTGAGATCTTGAGCATTAAACCTGTCTTGAACTAATCTCCATAGTGTATTAAGGTCATCTCTGTCAAAAGCTTTAATAAGATCTTCAAATGTTATGAATGATGAAGTTGCACCACCTAGCCTTGTGATCTTCCATGACGGAGCAAAATTGATAGCAGTGAAAACTTCCCAATCAATAATAGGATGTCAAACTTGCAGTGGTTCTGGATAAAAATCTCTTTCTTCAATCACAATCATTCCAGTCAATTGATCTTCAGTGAGTTTCTCAATAGGAATTTTCTTCTCAGTAGACATTGCTTGATCTTCATCAACCTTAGTCTTCTTAACACTTTGAGAATCACTTACTTTGGCCTTTCTCTTCAATCTAGGAAACCTTTTTGCTTCTTCTTCAGAGTCCATTGGAGTAAAATCTTTATCTTGTTTTTGAACTCTGTAGTAAGCCCTTTCAACTTGATCATCAGCCATTCCTTTGAATTGATGCTTCTTCCAACCACCAACATGACAACAATAAGTCTTCATGTATGCAAGTATTTGTGCCTTGGTTTCTTCTGGCCCTTTCCCTTTTTGACTGAATTGATCACATCTTCAAGTGCTTGATTGTTCTTCATTTGAATGAAATCCTTCAACCGAAATGTTCTTTGTTTCTCGCTTAAGGATGCATCACCTACTGTCAATTGCATTTTTCTTGATTTGGATTATTAGCAATCAAGAATTCAATATCATCTTCGATGGGAACATAACTAAACTCTAGAGTCTTCTATCTAAGAACCGTAGGTTGAGCAAAGGAAAATGGATCAACAAAATCTTCCATTCTATTAAATCTTTTAGCTTCCAAAAAGCTTACAACTTCCATTTCTTTCAATCTTTTCTTCTCAGCAACTTGTTCTTCTGTTATCTTCTCTGCAAGATCTCTATCAAGAGCAATCTGAGTTTGTCTTTTCTTTGAAATCTTTCTTCCAGTGTGCACTACATTTTCCATAACTGCTTTACCCTTGTCTTTCTTCAATTTATCAAAGTCTTCACTTGCAGTGGCAAAAATTGGCTCTGCAGTGGAAAACGAATCAGTGGTAAAATCAGTTGCAGTTTGAAAAATATCTTGATCTTCAAGTTGCTCTCCATGAGTTTCAGTTTCCTTTGCTCCTTTACTTGTATCTCCTTCATCTTCAAAATCAATTATCCTCCCTCGTTGTCGCACTGACCGTTGTCCCCCTGTTTGGAAGAATTTCCCAAATTATGATCATTGAATCACCATCAAGAGGTGAGGATGAAGATGAAATCACCGACTTTGCGCTCTTTTGTGCTTTTTCAACCCATTAATCTCTTCCTTTAAAGTCTCGAATCTCTTTCTTTAAATTTTGAATATCTTTGGCTTGCTGCTTCTTGACTTGTGCCAAATCTTTTTGTAGAGATTCAACCTGCTTGACTAACTTGGTACACAAAACCATCAATTCCAATTGGTTCCCACTGCCCTCATCATTTCCAACTGTGTTACCCGTTGGGAGAGGTGAATCATGGGGCAAAGGTTCGATTCCTCCCTAGTTGGACTAGGTTGAAGTCTAGAACCACCAACGCTTGTTCCTAGACCATAAGGTTCGTAAACTTGATGTGTTGTCATGAGAGGAGTTGATTGCTTAGTCCTTCTCTCATAGGTTCTTGAAACTGGTGGGGTATAATCAATGTTTGGAACATTAATTATGGGTGTATTTTGTTCATTTGAAATTTTAGCAAGCATTTGTGGTAAGAGAGGTGTAAAAATCATATTGCCATCTTTGTTCAAATTTTGAAAAACTTTAGGCTTTAGGCAACTGATTTGATAAACATTAGTGTGGGGTTGCAGTTGAAACTCATTAAGAACTGCTTGCACAAACCTTGGATACATTAAAATTTTTGTTTAACTCAATACATTGCCTTTCATACTTGTAAAAATATAGTTTGACCAGTTGAAAATCTTATCAGTGACTAGACAAACCAAAGGATAAGCCATGGTTGAACTAAATTGCTCATAAGATGTTTTCTTTGGTGAGATAATGCAATGTAGTATGAATCAAAATCTCCATTGGGGACAAAAACCACTCTTTTGAAAGTAGCCTTTCTTTCGGTGGTATCATACCCATGGATGATAAAGTATCATGAATTTCGGGCATAGGTAATGTGATGAGACCATTGAGATCACCCAATTGGAGTACTCTCCTCAAGGATGCCTCAAGAACATCAATAGTTACCCCATCCACGTGGGCTCGTAGAGCATCCATCGTTTCATGTGTATCTCCAATCTCAAGTGTTATGGATGAGCGAAGTCCAAACTGCTTGATTTGAGAGATATAAATTGTGGGTTTTAAAAGCAAAGCATACCTTATATGTGTGGTATGTAGAAAGTCCACAATTTGATGATAAACAGGGCCACTCTTCACGTTAGACTTTTGTAGGTAGGCTACTAGGTTGTGCTCATCTGCAAATTTCAAAGATGCCATAGAAACTTTTGATGAAAAACGATATTATGTCAGTAACAATTGAAAGAATAACTAGCCAATTAAGAGAGAAAGATATATAGGGTTAGGGTTTAGAATTATTGCGGAAGAAAAATTATCTTTAGAAAGTATTTGTTATTATATGGAAAGAAGATAATTCTCTTAAAATTTTAACCCTATATATATTGCAATAAGTGGTTACTTTCAACGGCTAGTAAAAATAAGTTACTGACATAATCAGTTGTAACGGCTAGAACAACAGTGGTAAAATAACACTGTCAGTGGTAATTGTGAACTAGCAGTGGTAATTTTTCACAAAATTTTCAAAGAGCAATGGTAAACAAAATCATTTAAAACTAGACCACTCTTATCATAGTTTTTAGCAAACTATCAGCTATCAACGGATTTGATATGTCTTTACCATGAGCCGTTTGCTATGGACTAGCCAACTCTTAATCATAAAGAATATGGTGAGTTGATAACCATATAGTTTTTGGTAAACTATCAACCATAAACGGATTTGTTAAGTCTTTACCAGTAGTCGTTTGCTCTGGACTAGTTGATTCTTATGTGTATAAGACATGGTGAATCAATAACCATTTGTTGTGTATCTCAGATATACACCTTTTAAAATCAACTCCCATCAAAGCTTGGTTATGTTTTTGTAAGACATAAAAATAACCAACTTGATATTAACCAAAGTTATCTTTTACCAACCCAAGTAAAATATCTTCCAAAGTCAACTTGATAATATCTATATTTACTCCTTAACCTACCAAAATAGGAAAAAGTAAATATTCTTATTAAATAACCCTTTCAACCGACCTTGTCTATATAAGGAGGTTTGGCTTGTTGAAATCTTCATCAAATCACATTCAAACATCCAAGAACCCTAAAACAATCATGAATAATCCCTCCAATATCATCAGCATCTCTTCGACTCGTAAGAAGAATATGTAATCGAGTCGAGTCCTCTTACAAGCATCGGGATGGTGTGGATACTTTCCACCGGTGGCTCTTCATCCAAAAGGTATACCAAAGAAACTGCTAAGCGTATGCCTGCAACTAAGCCTGCAAAATCTCTTGAGTTCTACTCGACTCATCCGATGATGATGAGGAGAATGATGAAACTTATTTCATGGCCAAAGATTTTCCAAAAGCTCTTTCAATAGCAATCGAAACAACTATCTCCAATATGAAGTGATATCCATTCCAACTAAGTCTCAATGCTACCAAAACCTCCTCCACAAATTCTTGGTCTTCCATGTCCAAGAATGCAATCCACTTTGAGAACAAAGGAAGAGGCATCGAGAAACAAACATGATTATGTGGGTAAAGGCAAGAAGCCAATGGAGTAGCTGAAGTTAGATGTAGGATGTGCTAGATTGCAGTCTTTTGTGTTTTGATGATAAGTAGTACTTAAACTTTGGTTGTATTGAATCACGTTTTATTAATGAAGTTCCTTTGTTTTCCTTATTCCACTGTAAGCATGTTACCACTAGTTGCAATATAGTTCCCACTGTAAAAGAATTTCTGTGTAAATATCAGTGGACAACAAGATAGAATCTAAACAACCTCGAGCATCGATTCATCAAAGAGTAACCATTCAATGTAAACAAAGAATCCTTCAAATCTGCAACTCACAAGTATAAATCAAACGCTGGAATCACTGTTGAGTTTTATCAATGGTTAGTGTATATACTTGAATGAACATAGCAGTGGCTATACGCAATAAAGTCAACTCATAAACACTGATACACTTTCCAAGGCCACAGGAATCCAATTTACTTCTCAACTACTTGCACCTTCCCCTCATTAACTTCTTGAATCCAACATATTTAACAAACCATTTAACACAAATCACTCAAATCACATACTCCAAAAATTTCACTCTCAAAGATCATCTCTCCAACAACACCATGAGTCAATCAAGTTCAATCAATCTTTCTTCTAGCGCTCATCCGATAGTTCATGGATGACTTTGTTTTGAAAAACCCCGGAGAGTTGAAAAGAAGAGTATGAGAAGGTTGTATCCAGAAGAGAAAACATTCAATGGTTCTTTCAAATCCTTTTCCTGCCGGGTCCTTCATCACTACAACCGAGCCTCGAAATGCATTAAACAAGGAAGATAGCTCGAGATCGGCTCCTATGTATCACCATATGTGGATACGGATGATGAGACCTCTAGAAGAGTCCTGAGTGTTCCCCTCTTCAAAGAATAGCTCCTTCGAAGAGCTCCAACCATTACCTTCACTACCATTGTCGCCAAGACCTCCATCGTGAGGTCCTTCATCATCCTCACCACCAGTCGGAGAAGTGGTAAGGGGTTAGCATGTCCTAGAGTGTATGAGTGGATTGACATGCGAGGAGCTCCTAAGGTGATGCCAAGTCGGGCTTTCCCCCATTTTATTCGGGTTTAATATAAGAAGCCATACATAATAGATGATGGGTAGGAAGGAGATGGGTTAGAAAACTTGTGTTTGGGGTAGGTTGTTGGTAGTTGTTTTTCGCTTAATGTTGTGATGCTTGTAATCTTGTACTTCATGGATGTAATCACTTGTACTTAGAGTGCGCTTTGTGTAATAATAATAATAATCCATGTTTTCCTTTATCTTTAGTGTTCTGCATCACACATTTTTCCACTAACTTCATTATCAAACCGACAAACCGTCCATCATAATGCTCAAAATCGAAGATAAGACTTGTTGCGGTCATGTGCCTTGAACACCCACTATCTCAGATATCCTTGATCCGATCTTTTGTCCTTGGATGTTCCTGCACATAAGAGTAAAGAGTTAGTTTCTTTTGGGGACCCAAGCCATGATTGACTTGGATCCGCCTCGTGTATCAATATAGTTAAATCTATCAAAGGTCATTGATACACCATTGGGATTGGTTGTAGAGGTATTTCCTTTAGGTTTCCATTCCCAACGTCTTTGAGGCCTTCACAAGATTGCCCACGTCCCCTTTTCTTGTTTACAACCCTTGCGGTGGTAACTTTGAATGAGTAGTGGTAATCACGGTTTCTTTTAGGCACCCACTGTTGGTTATAATTAAACTTTTAGCTTGAAAAGTTCTTTTCCTGTTTGTGCAGATTTTGCAAAAGTTGTTTTGGAGTTTGCACTTTTAACGGTGACTTAGGATGAGCAAGATAAAGCTTTAGCAAAGGGCAAAAGTTTTGAGGCCACTTCTAAGTTGAACCGCTCTTGGGACCATTTTTCAATGTGTGTTAGGGTGTACATTATGTTGAAACTTGTTAGACTCCACCCTTTTATTCCATATACTTCCTTCTCCCATTATGATAATCACAATAAGCATGTAAATGATCAAAACTACCACAGATATAGCATGCCTTATTGAACATCACAAAATCACTACCTAGTTTTTGAGATTTAACATGATTCCAACTCCTCGACACCCCTAGGAGTCAGAGGCTTGTTCCTATACATCTCAAAGATACTTTACAGCTTGATCTAGGTTTATTAATTGGTTTCCTAGGTTCCTCTCGTAATGATTAACAACTTTTGGGATAGAAGTCTCTACATTATTTTAACACTCTCATCTACAACAGATGAGTCACTAGCACTCTCAAAAACATCATTATCAAGCTTAACTTCTACCTCACTTTTCAACTTAGTATCCTTTAAAGGACCATATTCTCTTTCAAGTTCCTTAAAATCTTCTAAACCTGTATGAGCTAAATCTATGCCTGGAGGTGATGGAACACCTCTTAGTGGTGGAGGCACTGTATTATAACCCATACCAGACTTAGCTTTACTATAAACTTGAGCATTCCAAATTTTATCAATTGACTTACACTGATGATAACATGTGTCTAAGGTTAAATTGACATTTTCATTTTTCTTTTGAAGTTTTTCAAGCTCTATTTGGTATGCTTCATTCACAGCTTTTGTATGTTCTAAATCTCTTCTAAGAAGAATCATATCATCACTATATTTTGACTCATTATCTTGAAAGTGCTCTATTTGTTTTTCTAAAACTGCCATAGCTCTCCTAAGATTAGAAATAGTATAATTAGCAGTATACAATTCTTGTCTTTCATTAGAATATAAATAATTAAGTCTTTCAACTTCTCTAGCAGCCCTACATGTTTTTGAGCAACATTCAGAGTTTTGTACCTCGAGTCGAGAAAAGCCATGAGAGCAACTTCAAGAGAAACAAGAGCAAGATCGAATGTTCTTCTTTTTGTACATCGCCATGAAACTTCAATCATAGCTCACACCATCAATAGCCAACATTGCCTTTGGTTCTTACACGCTTGGTCCCTTCTTTTGCTTGTACCAAGTAGACTGTTGTCCTTGGTCTTTGGTCTTCTACATTCTCTAGCAAAATGTCCAAACTTGTGGCGCTTAAAGCACTCCACTTTCTTCTTATCAAAACCTGCAGTATCATCACCATTAATGTGGATAGGCTTGCCAGTCTTCTTGTAAAATTTCTTAGCCCTCATGCTAAGAAGAGCTATCTGCCATTTTATATCTATCTCCTCCAAGTCATCTTCATCAATTTGGTCTATGTCTTCATGAGTTAAGACAGAGCCATCAACTTGTGTGGAGATAAAAACATAAAAGGTAGGATCTCCAATACTAGCAACCTTCTTCTTTGAACCTGCAGTGGTAACATTGACATTACCAGTGGAAACTTTAGAACCTGCAGTGGCAATATCATCATCACTTTCATCTTCGAATCATCACCGCAACAGAGGTTGACAACAATGCCAAGCTACTAGAGCTTGTACCAAGTTTCCCGCTTCTTCAACCTTTGCTCAATTAGTTTGAAGTTGTTGTAAAGGTCATTGAGCTTCATTGTTTCTATGTCCGATTTATTTTCCCGCATGAACATTGGTTTGAAACTCAAGGCAAACTTCGAAAACTTCAAATTGAGGTCTTCCTTTTCTATCTCAATGCCAAACACAGTCAATACCGTGTTACAATATTATGTAGTTTGGTGAAGATGCTATCAGTGAGTCATTGCTTGAAGCGAGAAGTTTTCATAACTTTGCTTCAATAATGTCTTTTGTGTCTTCTTTGTAGCATCATTACCACCAAACACCGAGCAAATCTCTTCAAACAGTTCTTTGGCGGCCTTGAACTTGTCGAATGCAATGATCGGTCTCTAGGAAGAGTCATCGCTGAGAAGCTTCTAGCCTTAAGATCATTCTTCCTTTGTGCCTTTTCAAGATTTGATTCAGGCACAGAAACTTTCACAACATCTGTTTCACCAATTTTCGAAGTAGTAGTCACAGATTGGAAAGAATCACCAGTTTGAATGATCTCCCAAAGAGCATAGTCCTGTATGAGGAAGTATTGCTTAATTTGTATCCTCCACATCTCAAACTCATTAAGTTTGAGCTTAGGAAGTCTTGGAGTAGAAGAAGAGATTGATTGGTTGTTTTCCATCTCCATTGAATTGAGTGAGTAGGTTAAGCTTATTCCTTGGATCTTCTAAACAAAATATCAGAACCTTCGCTCTCATACCACTTGATGGATCCGAACACACCTTGTGTCAATGATATTTTGTATGATATTAATAAGCACGCGAATTTACTTAGTAATACTTAGAAGATGGATTGTATGATGTATTGTATAAAACACGTTAAACATAAAACTTAAGCTTCAATATTATTGATGAATAATACGAGTGATCTTAACATATCACTAGGGTTACACCTTGAAGCTCTTGTGAGTAATACGTAGGTAATTAACAAGTAAGTTCCTAAGACAATGACATAGGATCTCCTTTTATACAACAAGGAGTCCTTTACAAGATAAGTATAAAGCTATCATAATAGAATATACACAAGATCTATTCTATACTTATCTAGACACGTTTAACTAAACATAAACTAATAGCAGTGGTAATAATGAACTGGCAGTGGGAATACGTTTCCACTACTAGTGTTAAATCAAGCAGCGTAAACCACATACTATCCGTGATAACAGATTATTCCCAACAATATAAATATTTCGTGACTTAATATAATTAAATCTCATACGCAACGCGTGCAATCCCATAGGTCTTGAGTTCGATCCTAACTTACGACTACTAATTTATATCCATAAAACTAACAGACTTAACCCCTCTTTGGGTTTATCTTGGGGTTCTTTCTTCTGTTTAATCAGTCAAATAGTTTTATTGCATTTAAACACTAACCATGCGACCCAAGTAGCGCTACTAGACAATATTAATAAATAAGCAGAACACAAGAATATGAATTTGAACACTGACCTCTACCCTGAACAAATCATCCATAAGGCCAACAGTTATTGACCCAGTTTTGAAATAATAATAATAATAATAATATTACTCTACTCTTGGGATAGTGGACGCGATGTATGTGTTGATCTTACGGGTTCGTCGCCTATGACGCAATCCGGTTGATTGACTTTACACCGTATGAGCGATCGAACAGAACGGGTCAAGTACGATGCCAAATGTGCGGATATTGGGTATGGGTTCCTCCTTCTCTTTTCCTCTTTGGGAACTTGAGAAAGATGCGCCACCTTACTTAAGCGTATTCGACGTTTCTCGACGACTCAGACATTGGGCGCGTGCTAGCTCATATCTTTAATAGGATTGGTTTTACCATCGCTAGAGTGTGGGGCTCATTGGTTTCGAGGCTCCCACTAATCTTTTGTAATCCATGAGTTTTAATAAAAGTGTGATTTATAATAAAAAAATAAATAAAAAAAAAAAAAAATAATAATAATAATAATAATAATAATAATAATAATAATAATAATAATAATAATAATAATAATAATAATAATAATAATAATAACAATAAGGATAAACTCATATGGGCGACGAGTGGCGATGGATGATCTTATTGATCTTCTTCCCACGTTTCGCTTGTTTGACTGCTTTCTCCCTTCAATCCAACCATCTTGGTTGTTTCTCCATCTCCATCTCCATCTTGGTTTCTTTTTTTCCTTTTTTTCATTTCTTCTACATAGTTTTATCATTCTTGTAGTTCGGTTCCCTTTGCTTCGCCCTTTTGTTGGGTTCCATTTACTTGCTGCAGTTTTTCGGTTGACTCCTTTTAGTTTGGGTTCCTCCTCGGTTGTAGTTAGCTTCCTTGCCGGTTTTCTTTATTTGGTAGTTTGGGTATAGGGGCGCCTTCTTGATCATGATTTGTCCCTATAGTAGCAGGTGTTATTTTGTCTTGTGGTACTTTAATAATTGCGGTTTGATCTTTTCTGGGGTCTTGTACGTTGTTTTTGGTTAAGAGATTGTTTGCATGCTCGTAATGACTGCATTTTGTCTTCTTGATTTAGCTTGCCATTTGCTTTTGTTGGTGGGGCCGTGGAACATGCGGTTTGACATATTTTGTTCTCATTAACTTTACCTCATAGCATGCGGTTTGGCATATTGTTGATATGGTATGCTTTTGTCTTCTTATAATGGTTGGTGTATTGTCTCCTTGGTAGGTCCCTAGCACATGCTTTTGACACAATTGGAGCGGTTTGACTTTCTATTTGAGGTGGTATTTTTTTTGCGCTTAAAAAATGCAAATTGGCTTGTTTTTCATGGCTAGTCGCAAGTGTCTCGGATTTCTTTCTGTTACAAGGTTGTGAAGGATGCAGGGGGAAATGGTAAAGGGCTTACTAAGAAATATTTCATTGACCATTTGAACACTCGTCATTTTAAACGGATGTTTTAAAAGCTTCATACAAGGATCGGGTTGCAAAGGATTTTTGGTCCTATTTTCCGCACTTGACCGTGAACCGCATGCGGCGGGTGTTTGGCTTTGTGGGGAGGCGAACGGTATGTTTTTGCACTCACACTTTTAGTAAAATTGTAAACATGCCGACGGGAAGTGGCTTTAGCACCTATTTTTCATGACGTTATATCTTTGGCATCACCGCGCCTCCCTATACCAAAGACGATGCGAATGAATGGCGCTATTGTTGCATCGGTTATTACCTTCCATTGCTCTTTGGTGATGTTGGTGAAGAGGTTGGTCTTTTGGTACCTTCACAAAGGGTGAGTATGTTTTCTTTGACGCCAACCTCCGGGGTGTTTTCCTATAAATATCTCTCGTCCGGTCGATGGTGTCCTTTTGTCGGAGGCGGGTTTTCTAAGTGACATGACTAGAAGCTTTTAACGAAGCTTGTAACACAAATTTGTTCTCTATCACCTCGTGACGATGGTACCCGGCCCCACATGCACATTTCTTATTCACCATACCTATTGATGGGTTAGGCGGTCAAATGTATCCCACCTAGGCTACGCCTCGGGTTCGCTAAGATTTTCGTAATGCACTAGAAAAGGTCCCGGTGACTTGCTATTATGCAGGGGTTGCCTTACATAATGATGTGGAGAATAAGAAAAAGAAATATATGTCCAAATGTGAAGAAAAAGGTTACAAGTTCATTCCATTTGCTTTTTCTACATTCGGGGAGCTTGACATGGAAGCCTTGAATACACTCTCACGCATCAAGATCGTTGTTGTTAGCCATTCGAATAATGTCAAGAGTGGTGCTTTTATTTTCCATAAACTAAGTTTTTGTATCCAGAAAGGAGTGGGAGCCCAACTAGTGACTCGGCTTCCCACCAATTTCTTGTAAAATCCCTTTGGTTTTCTAATAAAGTGATCGCTGCCCCCAAACTCATGAAGAAATTGGCAGATATACATTTCACACGTGTTACCCAAACGGTTGATGCTACATTTCGCCTATCTACTCGACTGATGGCGCTATGGAGTTCACAAAAGGAGGACTACACTCGATTGGCTTAGGGTGGTTCCAATAGTGGGTTGGGATGCACTATGAACGCTAGGACTTACCGATGTGTGTTGTGTTATCGCCAGGTGTTCCCTATTTTCGCTCGGATGTCGTGCTCGCTTGTTCCGTGGTCTTTCATCGGGATATTTATGGGGACCATGTCAGATCGTCTGCGGGTATTATTGGTATTAAACATTGGCATAACGTGCGTGATGTTCTTGCTAACATATGTTCTCGGTCAGGGGTTTTGGCTCGTAAGGAGGTTGATATTTGGCTTAGTGGGGAAAGGGACATACCCTTACGTCCAGCTGATATTTTACTTTACTCGTGGGATGGTGGGCTTGACGTATGTGTTGATCTGACGGGGTCTTCGCCCTTGACGCAAACAGGTATGGTTGATTTTGTGCCCGGTCGTGCGGTGACTGAAGCCGCACAACGTAAACGCGTCAAGTACGAGGCTAAATACGCAGATATTGGATACAGGTTTCTCCCCTTTTCATTCTCTTCTTTTGGGGAACTTGAGAAGAATGCGGTGACCTTACTAAAGCGTATCCGAAGATTCTCAGTGACTCAAGACATTGGAGCATGTGCTGCTACTCATATTTTTAGTAGGATTAGCTTTGCTATAGCTAGAGGAGTAGGGGCCCAGTTAGTTTCTCGGCTCCCTACTAATTTCTTGTAAATCCTATGATTTTCTAATAAAGTGATGTTATTTAAAAAAAAATAAATAATAATAATAATAATAATAATAATAATAATAATAATAATAATAATAATAATAATAATAATAATAATAATAATAATAATAATAATTAGTATTATTATTAGATCATTATTATTTTATTAAATTGATCGAATTATAAAGACTTCATAAACATGTAGTTATATTTATTAAGCTTAAGCATATGTTATTAATTGTATACACGCCGATTATCACATATATAGACAATTATATTTATTAAATTAAGTTTGTATAAACTGATATCTTTAAAATAAAAACAAAAACTATTGAAAATAAGAATTAAAAAAATTACTTACAATCCAAAACTAAAAATATATAGTATAAAATCGAGACAATACTTCTTAGAGCTCACACCAATAGTGAAGCGGCCAAGGATTGATCGAAAAGGCGCAACCTTGTGGCCCCTAGCCGCCTACCTACTCATGCATGTAGCTCGATCGGAGGTCAAAACTTTAGTTTAACGAAAAACATAAGAAAACATAATTTGTCATATCAAGTCATATGTGAATTTCTCATACATTACCGTCGCTGGCGGAAATAGCTTAATTGGTAGAGCATAGCCTTGCCAAGGCTGAGGTTGAGGGTTCAAGTCCATCTTTCTGTACTCGGCTTTTTCGTTTAGTGATAACGAGTGTGCGACCCTTTAGAGACAGGGTGAGACACGAATCATAGTTATTGCGTTGCGTTTCGTTTCCCAGCTTCGCTTGCGCGTTTTTCACAGCTGATTGGTTCCATCTATCCCCAACCTTAATTAAACAAATATAAAAGGGTTAAATGATTCAGGTTTTCGGTGGGTTCCCATTCACCCACCCCCTTCCTCATAGTTCATTAGCGAGTAGGGTGGTAAACTAAGAGGCCATCGGGCTCCTTCAGACGTGTCCTCGACAACCTGGCGGTTCTTCGGTCTTCGCTTTTGGGAGCGGGAGTGCTTGATCGTTGCGCTTTCTTTTCCATAATTAATTTGGTTGTGTCAGCTGGTCTAACATTTTGTTATGGTCTGGCTTGATTAAACAACGATGGATTGAAGGTAAGATAGATTTGAGTTCAAGTGACACAGGATTCAAAAAAGTAATGTAATTATGTAAAACCTCGCGTGCACAAGGTTTAACTACTAACACTTTTATTCTTTCTAACAAAAGATCCCCATAGAGAGTTTGGTTTCTATAACTTTATTATATAAACAATCTTCAGTTTTTTTGTTACTAGCCATTTGTGTATCTACCATTTAAAGTAACCAACTTATGTTTATGAACCTAAGAGTTGGATTTAGGCCAATAATTTTCGAATCATATTCTTCAATTTATTTTATTTTTTGTTGAGAATCTTTAAAAATGAAAGAGTAATTTCAAGTCATATTCTTCAATTTAAGATTATTTGTATTGTACCCATTAAAAATTGTTCCCATCTTATTTAACTTCTCATTTCTACAATAGCCATTAATATCAAGTGATATTAAGGGGTGAAAGTTTAACTTGGCCACTTACTGAAAATCGAGTCTTAAGTATTCGGAACTCATTCTTCAAAAACTAATATTATGTGTGAATGTGGTTTTATGGTCTTATTATTCTTATTTGGTAGCCATTTCAAATATTAGATTAGCTGAGATTTCTTAATTTGCAGCCTAAATGTCTGACTTGAAGATAGGTTTGTTTCCTTGATGTATATTAGCCTATATCAAGTGGTTGGGGAAGATTTTTAACTAAACGGTTTAATTCTTATATAGTTATATCATTACGAGCACATATCTTAATACTATTTTTGTTTACAAGCAAAACATTGTGCTAACGTATCAATGTGAAATGATGCTTGGAGAGTGCGAGTCCTTACTATTTATAGGTAGGAAGTATTTAAGGTGGGTTGTTAATTTGAACATCTACTCGCTTGAGATAAAACTTTACACAACTCGACCCATCCATAAGTCAACGGGTTTTCATTACTGCCTCTAATACCATTGTTAGTACTAAGGCCTCCTTACATGTTCTTTGATACGTAACCATAAACAAGAATCTATTGATGGTCTGCAATCAAGTTAATGTAGTAGGCTACCAATGCTCTCTCGTACAACTTACTTGAATTGGTCACAAACCTTTTATTATACTTATAGACTGAAACATCGTTCATTCTTGTTTCAGCTTCAACTTAAACTCACAGCCACTTGATTAATAGGTTATATAAGGTGGACTTAGATATACGCGTCAAATTCAAATTCAAGTTCAAGCTCATACACATAAGAATTAAATTGGGCTCAAAACCTTTTTTAAATGCTATGCTTCCATTTTATGAAAAGGTAATTACTTGAAATAAGTTCCTCTAAATAAATAGATCATATTTATCATTGTCAATTCCGTGAAGAAACTTGGATGATGGAAGAAACCTCTACGAATGGCTAGTTGGGATATCTAAGTGTGTGAATCTCATTGCAGTGAAGAAAAGTCTAAGAAAGGTTGATTGGGATGTAACTATGTGGACCAAAAACTTTGAAGTATATGAGGGTTTAAGAAGACTTCAAATTGGAGGTAGGGTTTTAAGTTTAATTTTGTTGTCTACTAGTGTAGACTTTCCAAGTAAACTCATCTTAGTCCAAAACTCATTAGTCATTTCTTCCTTCATCTGGTGGCCCTTCTAATGTTTTTGGCATATACATGCTGAAATTATGTCATGTAAAATTCCTTCATTAAATACAACTTTGAAGTATACATGTTACAACTGTCTCAAATTATGACCACTGATATCTCATCCTTTGAGGTTATGAAGCACAAAACTATTATAACCACTGATATCTCATCCTTTGAGGTTATGAAGCACAAAACTACAGCTCTCAAAACGTTTACTCTCTCTATAAGAAAAAGAAATCCACAGAAAGGTAATCTCGACATCACCCATGTATGTATGGTCACCCATATAGTTAGCTAATTTGCTGAGTTTTCTCAGGCTAGTATGGGTTAGAAACAAGGGGTTAGAGAAGCCCAATGATACTCATACACTCGTTACTTAAGACATATTACTCAAAATTGCGGTATCTTAGAATCAAACTGTGGCAATTTCTACGGGACATAAGGAGCAATCAATATGGTTTATATTTATGTGGATGATTATTAAAAGAAACTTGATGATGGAAGAAACCTCTATGAAAAGCTGGTTGGGATATATTAATTGTTTGTCAATCTCAATGCACCGATGCAAGGATGTGAAAAGTCCAAGAAAGATTGATTGTGTTGGAAAATTTAGGCACTTGTGGGATTAGTTAACACCTTGTAATGGGTTAGGAGGTACGGAGTGTACACCCATAAGGTCCATGAACACCGACTCATTTGGTGGTTTGTATTGGTAGTACTTGGTGAAAGTACCGCTTGGTGAAAGTACTTGTGGTGAAAGTACCGGTGAAAGTCTTGCTTGTGTGGAAAGTACCGCTTGTGGTTTCCATCGATAGGCGGTGCTTCCACCGATAGGCGATGTTTCCACCGATAAGCACCGTGAAAGTAATCGATGCTATGAAAGTATCGATAAGCGAAGTTTCCATCGATAGGTCAGATTTCCACTACAAGTGAAAGTACTTGCTAGTGGAAAGTACCGCTTATGGAAAGCATTGCTAAATGGCAAGCATAACTTCTTTATGACCACGCTTAATTGGTCATGTAACCACTAATCGCTATAATGGGGATAATTATGAGGCTATTAATGGGCCGATTAATACTCATAATTCCATTGGAATAGCTCAAGAGTAACCTCCTATATATAGGAGATCCGAACATGCATGAGACACGCATGTAAAACACTAAATACTTATAGCGAAAGGGTTATAGAATTGTGCCTAATTCTATAATCGCATTTGGTCTTATCCCAAGTAGATATTCGTGATACCCGTGCATTAGGGTCGAATAGTTTACTTTGGAAAGTGATCACACGATTCCAAGTGATATCCGTAACCACCTAGTGGTATTACTACCGTCATTGATTGTCTTCACATCGTTTCGGGAGATAACCCCCAACAGATTGGGATGTTACTCTTTGTGAGTTTGTGGACCAACAATTTGAAATATATGAGGGGTTAAGAAGACTTCAAATTGGAGGTAGGGTTTTAAGTTTAATTTTGTTGTCTACTAGTGCAGACTTTCCAAGTAAACTCATCCTAGTCCAATACTCATTAGTCATCCCTTTCTTCATTTGGTGGTCCTTCTAATGTTTTTGGCATATACATGCTGAAGTTATGTCATGTAAGAGTCCTTCATTAAATACAACTTTGAAGTATACAAGTTACAACTGTCTCAAATTATGACCACTGATATCTCATCCTTTGAGGTTATGAAGCACAAAACTACAGCTCTCAAAGTAAACTCATCTAGGTCTACAAAGTCATTTGTGAGTCATTTTCCTTTCATCTGGTGGCCTTTGTAATGTTTTGGGCATGTATACGCAATTATGCAAATGTCATGTAACATAAACTATTGTTCAGAAATATGAATTGCTTCATAAATAAAACTCATAAGTATATATGTCACAATTTCCAAGTATATATGTCATCTTTTGAGGATACGAGGCTCAAAATTACACTTATCATCGTCTATACTCCCCGCAAAAATGAACAAAATTTTTGACTTAATAATTCCCAGACTATCATAGGTTAGGAACAAGGGGCTCGAAGCCAAATAATGCACTACATTCAAATCAAAAACCAACAACGATTGAACACCCAATCATCTCCTTTGGTATGATTTCTGTCTTCTATGTATATTTTTATAAACGGTTAAGTGCTTACAGAGCCAAAGCTGTACCGAACTGCAGCATAGACAAGGCTACTTGCATTATGGAAAACCGGGCTTGAAGTGAAATCTCCTCCAACCAAACATGTAGCAAGCCAAAGAGAGACTTTGCATGAGATAACTTTTCCTCAATCAGTGCCTCAGAAGAAACTCTTCCTATAATAATGAAAGACTTCAGACAGTCTTCTTATCTGTCGATAAGTAGTACCCAAAAATCAAATTTTAACAGTAATAGATATTGTGTAGTTCCTGAAAAGACTATTATGAAATTAAATTGGCAAATGACATACCAATGCATTATTGACTGAACGCGAGCAATCATTAGTCTTTAACATTAAAAGAAAAATATAGGGACGCATACATCTGCAAAACAAGAAAAAGGTTCTATTAGTCAATAGAGCCATAACACTTGGGTATTAAGATACAGATGCTCAAATTTTATAACCAAGAGAATGAAACTAGAGCATTTGAAAATGAGACGATAACTGCTAAACCCCATAGAAACTTCCCACCAATAGGGATACAAGGAGCCGTTTGTATGGTAAATTTTCATGTTGATGATTATTTGAAGGGCATAGAGAGAGACCAATAGGGAGTCAAAATACGAGACAGACCAAATACATTGAAAACGGGATGATGGTCAAACAGCAGGGACACTGGCATTGCGCTGTGACACTAGCATTGCGCTGTGACTTGTGTGGCCTTATGTAAGCAATGTAAGCTAACTTGAAGTCAGAGTGATCACTGGCATTAGCTTGAATAACCCTATTCCAAGGCCGCATCATAAGAATTCATGCATACAGAGATCCTCGACAACACCCAATATTAAGCAATTTTTCTTTATTCCAGGTGCATCAGCCAACACTAAAATCTGTAAGCAAGTCATATAGGTCAGAGGTTAATGATGCTCGAAAGCAGCAGCATGCGAAAATGGACGTGAAGAAAACGTAACAATAGATGACATAAAAAGTCATCATTATTCAAGAAATTGCGCGGTGCACCTTCCAAAAGTGCAGCATAGTTGTCCTAATAGAATTGTCAAGTACTTTGTATAGACCATGATCCAGTTGTGCCAGTTGTGGTACTCTTCTTCCTGTAAACAAACAAACAGTATCAATAAGAATAAGAGAGGTTGGTTATTACAAAAAGGCTTAGATCACTAGCAGCATTTAGTCGAGCAAGCATGTGTGGCATTTTACAATCAAATGCCAAAGGATCAATAACATACAGAAATTTGTTCAAAAACATAACATACAGAAATAGATGACATAAAGTCTAATGTAGATCTACACGTGAAGTCTTAAACAGCTTTCCATCTCACCAAATTACTGTTTACTATCTATTTTCTCTTCATAAATCTTTAGCACGTTTTCTACTTCTCTTCTATCCAAGAAAACATCAAATGCTCACTCATCTATTTTTCAAAAAACGTCCATCCTGTTGGTGTAAGTCCTTTTTTAGAGGAGTGAGTTGTCTTTAAGTCATATTCCTTTCACTTAGTTAAACATCCGGCATTTACTTTTCTTTTGATTTCTAAAACTGATGAATGACAAATAAGATAGAAGGTCAAACCCTAGGAAAGCCATATGGAGAATCATTTCACAAAATTATAATACAATTTCTAGCCATCTTTATTCAATCATCTAATGGGCAATGCCGGGATTGTAGCCTATTGCTATCCAAGTGAAAAAATTAATATTTTCTTGCTTTTGATTATCACTTCCAATATTCGGTTGTTCCTTTGTTTGTGGAATTGTGGTCAGTCAACTGAGGAAGTCTAACTAAAAACAGATACTTATGTCTTTTCAATACATTGTTTATTGTTTGGGTTTAGCCCTTAGCTAAACTTATTCTTGTCATGTCTGATTTAATCACACTTTCTGAGCAATAAATACATGTCTCCAGGACCTCATATGAATAATACATCAATAGGGATAATGTCATGGAATTAAATAAACAATGCAACATTAGCACATTTTAGGACAATGAATGTATGCATATATATTGAAAGAAATACAAAAATATGGCTATAGTTGCAATCTCAAGAGCCTCAATTTCATAATTCATACAACTATACAAGTAATGCATTTCGTCTAACAAATCTAATCATATGTTTGCAAAAATGTAGCACCCCCTTACAAGCGTATAAACAAAGTAGCAGTGCATTAAATCAACAGTCAACTTTAACCATGTTGACTAAAAGCTCTCAGATAAAAACAGGTTTAAATATGTATAGTTGCAAGTGTCTTGTTTTGCAATAAGATAACTTACCAAAAATTCCCTTTTTTTAGAAGGCATCGTGCGAACTAGCAAGTTAACAGTGTGTGGATCACAGTGCATAAACCCATGCTTGAACATCATTTCAGCAAATGTTCTACTGACCTGTATTGTGTAAACCAAAAGCCTTACCATAAAATTCACCAACTAAACAGCGCCGAACATAAACTGCATATCAGCTCCCAACAGGAAAATCAACCAAAGCAATTCAAAAAAGAAAGACAGCCTTAAAACGTCTGCAACTTGCAGTACAGAGAAAAGGAACCTACTAGCCTTGCAATGTCATGTGGGTTGATTCCAAGTCCTTGGATGCTCTTCAAATCACTGACTTCTGCGCCTTCCACAAACTCCATGGACTATGGTCAACAATTTTGTGGTACTTGAAGTTTCAATATACCGTGGGCGCATACACATAGTCTGAAATATGAGGAGATAACCTTTGAGAGTTATCCATACATTTTTAATGCTGTGCTTGGCCTTATTTAAGAAATCAAGTTCCTGATTATCATTGTAACTTATTAACAATACTATTTTGAAGGATACACAGATAACCAGAGGAGTAGAGCATGCATAGAAGCACACATGTAGAAGGATGTAATGACATTTTGAGAAGGATTTAGGTCGAAAGTTTATGTCTAACCTTTGGTAGGCTGTCGTGTACTTCATCTTTCAACCACCTATATTACAACCCAGGCACAACCATGATTATTAACTTATTACCAAATATCCTCATCAGTAAACGCATACATAAAGAAATAACAAAATGAAGATAGGCGGAAAGCTATAACATACAAACCTGTAATCTGCAGCTGCAGTATCTGTCACGTGCATATGTTGTACCGAAACATGAATACAGTATCAAATGAGTTAAGCCATAAACAAAACAAGTTGAAAGGAACCCAAAAACAAGATTAGTTCATAGTAAGAACTTAAAACCTTTACAGCAACTTTTTGGCCCTGATTAGTTCGAGCAACATGAACTTGAGCAAGGGAAGCGCTTGCAATAGGGACAGGGTCAAACTCATCAAATATCTGTATAAGTAAATAGTTTTTCATAAAATCTATGATTCTAAATAACTAAAACAAAAGTAAGAGAAAAGTGAGATTAGGTAAACATACTTCTTCAGGTGCCCTGCCAAGCTCTTTCTTGACAACTTGACACACTTGATCATATGAAGAAGTCGGACATTTATTCAACATTGACTCCCTTAACGTTTTAATGTACTCTTGAGGTACCAATATTCCTAAACGAGAACATTCCATTTAGCTAAACATATAAACTACATTGACTATGAATCCAATCATCAAATACTAAACTTAGATTCTGACATCTATAGAAAGTTAAAAGGTCCTACCAATTGACCGATATGTTGACCAAGCTTGATGTATATTCCACCGTTTTTGAAGAAAAGTTCTTCAAGCGTACGTGCACTCCTGGTGTGGACTTCATGTTTAACTCTTGTCCTCTCAATACAATTTTGTGGTAGTCCCAATAGTGAATACACGTAATCTAAAATCACACCAACATTCATATATTTTAGAATCAACTTGTAATATAGTAGAAATAACTCAAAATGAATAGAAAGACTGCACACAGAACATTAACAGCAAAATAAAGTACAAGAACAAATTACCAGGTTTTATTGAACATTTAAGCAAAAATTACACGATATAAGGCTTAATATCACCCTTTGGAAATAGAAACTGGTTATAAATCCCTAGGGCACCTAACCAACTAAATATGGTCCTATAGAGTATTTTAACCATGGTTTAAGAGGCATGGCATAAACATTTTAACCTAACTAAAACATAAGAGTATTTTTGTGTGTGTGGTTTCACAGCACCCCTGACTAATGGTTCCAGCTTTCAAGACAGTACAATATATATATATGGATGAGTATGGCATAGATTCGTACCGATACCGAGTCTACCAATCAAAAACAAGAAACAAAACGACCACTAAATCACTCACCGAAACACTTGTGCAGTACCGGTTCGTTACCAGTTTTGATTTTTTGGGTATTTCCCGCCAAATATCAAAACTTAAAAAATAAAAAATAAAAAAAAAAATAACTGCCAAAAAATCTGCAATTAGCTACTGTGACAGCCATCTATTACCGACCAAAATCTGCCTTTTTCGAGCAATTTACAAGCCCAGAATATCCAAAAACTTAGTCGTTAACTAATGAATTACAACGTTTGGTTTCAGCAGCTATATTCTGTAACATATTTGGGCATCCAAGTCGTATTCAGGGCCGGTCCTGAGTATTTTGCTACCCTGGGCGAGATGATTAAAAAATGCCCCTACTAAATATTGTAAACAAATAACGCAAAATTTTCTTCAGGTTTAATTTAATCTATAAACAAAATATAGAAACATTTTATTTTATGTAAAGATAAACATTTAGAATATACTAGACGTATATTCGCGCAATCGACGGTATATACAACAAATAATTATACTTGCGAAATCGTTATTCTGGTTCGACCCTTGATGCAAAACGTTTGTTTTTTGAAATATAAAGTGTTTGTTTTTTGAAATATAAAGAATGTGTTTTTTTTTAAAACTAATAGAGTATTTGTTTTTGAAAAGTTGTCAAGTTTAAAATTGATAAAAGAAAACATAATTTAAGTTGTCAAAATTTTGAAAAATTTATTAAGTTAAAAAGGGTACATAGAAGTAATTTAGAAAAATTATATTAATTTAAGTATCAAGATTTCAAATTCAAGTTTTAAGAAAAAGATGCACTTTTTTTTTATAAGTAATAAAGATTAGGTATCAGTAAACATGAAACGAAGATTTGAAACATGTCTATATTTATCACATTAATATTATTGGACTTCCTTCAAAAATAATTGTAAAAAGCATAGAAGATGGTGTCATTTAAAAACAATGGCCCACTTTAACAATTGGGTTGAAAATGTCATTTATGTAAACTCAATTGCACATATATAGAAATAAATAAAAGATTGGGATGAAGGTGTAAAACCTAAAAATATAAGGGTCTAAACCGAACATTTATCAAAATCATCTTCTTCTCCGATCGCATAAAACCAAACCACCGTTTTCAGTCTTTTTTTTTTTTCATCCATGTTTCTCATATATCATGTAAAAAATAATATATATTAAGTTTAAGGAAAAAAGTTATAATTATAACGCATTTCTACAAAAAAACTCATTATGCTCTCTACTTCACTTATTGTCATTATATCATAACGTTTTTCATTTTATTCGGTTATTTTACATCCATTTTATCCGTTTTACGTAAATCGGCCATTTTATCCGCTTTTATTTTAATCGGTCCGGATAAAAGCAGATAAAACGGATAAAACCGCTTTGACATGGATAATAAAACGGTTTTAACTGCTTTTATCTCGCTTATCCGGACGATTAAAATAAAACGGATAAAATGGACGATTTACGAAAACCGATAAAACGGACGAAAAATAACCGAATAAAATGAAACGGTTATGTATAATGGTATTGACTGAAACAACATTAAGTATAATGACAATAAAAAAAGTTGAGAAAGCACAATGAGTTATTTTGATAAAGTACATTAAGCATTTATAGCTTTTTTCCTAAGTTTTAACATGCATTTTAAACAGATTCACGTTAAAAAAAATTAAGTGATCCCTTTGCTCAAACTTGGCCCTGCACGACACTAGAAGCTTGATGCCCTCTATTTTTATGATGCCCTCGGCCGTCGCCCGTACTGCCCATAGCTAGGGCCGGGCCTGGTCGTATTGTCTCATTTTCAATGTCATGTTGACGCTTTTGTGTTCCATTGTATATAAGAAAAAACAAAGAAACTGCAGATGATAGAAGTGAGCCTTCTAGCATGAACTTATTATGCTCCTATAAACATTACACACTGACATTGAACAAATACAACTTGAAAACGATATTCCAGTATTCTGGAATTAATTCGTTAGTTTCGATTTTCTCGGTACTTGGTACCGGAAGTATTGGTTTTTGTAAGGTAAAACAAGGAGACCGGTACCGATAGTGATTTGGTCGGTATCGGTTGGTACAGGACCGGTATGGGATCGGTTCGGTATCGGTATTTTGGGGCATAATATCATCTCTAAATATGCAAACGACCCCTAACTAAATAATATCATATTGTGACCCTAATCTTTGTTGGTCCCAATATGAGTAAACAAATTATAACGAAATTGCAATATAATGAATAACTTGTCAATATGTTTTCATCGAAATTACGTACATGATACATCTATATAGGTTTCTAAAGGGCATGTCCAAACGACATGTTGGTTACGAAAATAACGCTAATCGGTTATTAAGAAAGTAATATGCAACTCGGTCCTTCAAGTTTCTTGTCTTGATGAATGGAGCGAGAGATCGAGATTACTTGCTCACATTCTCCTCCTTAATCTTGATCGTTGCTTCGTCCTAAGTCTTGAACTCCGAGCATTTGTCGATAGTCACGAACTTGAGTCTTGGTAATGCTTTAGTTAGAATGTACGCTCTTTGAAGTTCTCCGCCACGTGTTCTACCTGATATGACCATTCTCTACGCATTCCGAATGAAATGATAGCGAATGTCTATATGCTTGCTTCTTCCGTGAAATACCGGGTTCTTAACGAGTTGTATAGTGATATATTGTCAACTCGAGTTATCTTATTTTCTTCTAATCCAGTTAATTCACCGAGTAACCGTTTCACCATAGGGCTTGACATGTCTTCTGTGTGTAGCCATGAATCGATTCACATGATGAGGCGCCATCGTTGGTTGCTTCGAGTACACCGGTAATAGGTGACTCTCCAAAGTAAAATATTATTCCAGTAGTTCCTTTTCCTTGATCCGTATTAACTCCATAACTCACTCGTCAGTATCCTGTAATCTTGCACCTCCGCCTTTCTTGTATATTACTCCATGGTCTTTCGTTCCTTTAATGTATCGGATTACTTGTTTCACCGCCTTGGTGATGATCCTTTGGGTCTTGCATAAATCACTTGAGTAGTCCGATCAATAACTAAGATCCGGTCTTGTATGTAGTAAATATCCGAGACTTCCAATTAAGCTTTAATAAGTTCGTCAACTGGGTTTCCATCTTCCGCTTGACCAACTTAGTGCCGGGTCCATGGGTGTCTTCGTGTCATTACTGTCCGTCATGCTTGTCTCCTTTAAGATCTTGTTAATGTATCCAGTTTGCTTGATTGTAATCTCTCCTCCTGTCTGTGTAACTTCTATCCCAAGGTAATATGCTAGCAATCCTAAGTCGCTCATTTCAAATTTATCTTTCATCTGAGATTTGAACAAATTTACTTCCTTCTTTGGAGTGCCTGTGATTATCAGATCATCTACGTATACTCCAACGATAAGTGTAGAAGTCTTGCTTCTCTTTGTGTAGATTGCTTGTTCGAGATTACATTTCTTAAAGTCTAATGACTTTAATGTTTGGTCAAGCTTCACGTTCCAAGCTCTCGGTGCTTGTCTTAAGCCATACAAAGCTTTAGTTAGCTTGTAGACTTTTCCTAGGTTTCCTTGTTGAATGAAACCTTCGTGTTGTGTGACATAGACTTCTTCCTTCAATTCTCCATGTAAGAATGCCGATTTTACATCTAAGTGGTGTACTTGCCATCCATTATATCTTGCTAGCGCTAATATCAATCGAACTGTCTCTATCCTAGCAATCGGTGCAAACACTTCATCAAGTCTATTCCTGTTCTTGTACATAACCTTTGCTACTAATCTTGCTTTATACTTTATGATCCTTCCTTGTGCATCTCTTTTGGTTTTGTAAACCCATTTGAGTCCTATTGCTTTCGATTTTGAACAATGTGGTGAGGGTCCATGTGTTATTTTGTTGATTGAATCTAATTCAATTTCCATGGCCTCAATCCACTTCTCATCTTTGATGCTTCCTTGTAATTACGGGTTCTTCTTACAGAAAGAATAAGCTTGGCGCTTCTACTTCACGTGCAGTTTGGTAAATTTCCGTAATGTCTTTTAAACCTTGTATAGGTCTGTGATCAATTCTAGAATCTGAGCTCTCTAATGAGCTTATAGTAGCTCTTTCTTCATCTTTTGAGTTAGGGTTGAAAGTATATGATGGTGGTGTGATTGGTGAGGGTGGATCTGGTATAGGTTCTTGTTCTTGATACGTGTTGTCAGTGTTTTCTATGTTGACTGGTGTAGGATTATCATAGTCAACTCCATCTATTACAAAGGTAGTCCAAAACGTATCTTCAGTATTCGTATTCTCTTCATTATTATTCCAATCCCACGGTTTCGTTTCCATGAACTTTACATCCCTACTAACATGTTTCTTCTTTCCTACTGGATCATATAGCCTACATGCTTTTGATCCTTCTTTAACTCCTAAGTAAATCATTGGAATGCTTCTATCATCTAACTTCTTCAAGTGAGGTATCGTAACCTTAGCATAAGCTGTGCATCCGAATATTCTTAGGTATTCTAGGTTTGGTTTTCTGTTGTAGAGGGCTTCATATGGTGTTTTATCTTCCGGGCTTTCGTTGGTACCGCTGAGTATGTAAATGACGTGCCTTCGCTTCCGCCCAAAAGTTAAGGGTAACTTCATCGCTTTCATCATACTCCTAGTCGTTGATAACACTGTTCTATTTCTCCTCTACTACACCATTCTGGGGGTGAGTATGGTGTCATCAATTGTCTCTCAATTCCATTTTCCTTACAATTACTTGGTGAATTCATGTGATGTAAATTCACCTCCTCTATCGATTCTTAACATCTTGATTTTCAACTTCAACTTTGATTCGATCCGGTGTCTAAATTCCTTGAATGTGCTAAACGCTTGATCTTCGAGTTTAGAAAGTAAGCCCACATAAAGCGTGCGCGGTCATCGACTAATAAGAAGATGAGCTTCTTTCCGAGTGTGTTGTTGGACTTATGGGACCACAAAGATCTCCATATATTAAGTCCAATGGGTTCTTTGATCGAATTTAGCTTGGTTTGGAAATGGTGTTCGATGTGTTTTCCTAATAAACATGCATCACGATTTGTCCTGCATGCTTTATTCTTGGTATTCCATCCACTAAACCTTTCCTTGTCATTTTGTCTATTCGTCAAAGTTCGGGTGACCTAATCTAGCATGCCATAACCATGCTTGGTCATCTACGTTGCTAAAAGACATATAGGTGCTACTATATGTAATCTAATACTGTAAAGTCGATTCTTAGATCGTTCTACTTTCATCAACAACTTCTTGTTCTTATCATACAAAGTCAGTAAATTTCCATCCATAATGATCTTGCAACCTATTTCGTAAGTTGTCCTAGACTAAGTATGTTGCTCTTGAGGTTTGGAATGTAGTAAACATCCGAGATCATCTTCATTGTAAGTTTCTACATCCTAATAGTATTGAACCTCTACCTTTATCTCTACATCGATCCATCTCCAAAACGAACACGCCCGGTGATGTTTTCGTCAATATCTTTAAAATGGCCTTTGGTGCACGACATATGGTTGCTTGCACCGTTATCTAAATACCATATGCTAGCATCCGTCAGTAGCATATTTTCGGGTTGTACTTTTTCTTCATTTAACAAGATTTCTTGATTTCGTGTGTAGCCATTAGCAATGATGGTTCATCGTCTTCTAAGATAAGGTTTGACTGTTCTTGAGTTGTTGGTGGACTTCTACAATCCTTCTTGTAGTGTCCGAGTTTTCCACAATTATAGCATGTGATTTTGCTCTTATCCCATCCTTGTTTTCCATTATTTGACTTATGGGATGAGTTTCCTCCATCCGAGTTGTTTCTATTTCCCTTATTCTGCCAGTTTCCACGTGAATAGTTTGATCTACCTCTATATTTTGTAAATCGTTTCTTATTTCTAGAATGTTCGCCTTGTGCGAATAATAAGTTGTCCTGGCCATCTACTTGTCCTCCCTTTCGGAGTTTTATTCTCTCCTCGAATGCCTTAAGTTTTCCTGTGATCTCATCTAACGTAATGTCATCGAGATCATTCGTCTGTTCTATGGATGCTACTATTTGAATGAATCTATACGGTGTGAGTCTAATAGTTTTCGAACTAAAAGTGATTCATCCAACTCTTTTCCTAATTCTTTTGCCTTCGTGGCGTAGCTGTTCGGTTTAATTGTAAATGCATCCACCGTTTCATCCTCCTTCATCCGAAGAGTCTCAAATCAATCATCAATGATTGTAATCGTGCTTGTTGCACCTTTTCTTCTCCAACGTGTCTCTTTTCAACGAATCCCATAATTCTTTTGCGGTTTGCAACTTGCTACTTGTAAGATCACATCTTGGTTAACACTTGATATAAGAAGGCGGTTGTAGCCTTATCCTTCTAATATCTAATTGTGTATCGACCATAGGTTCTATTGTTTCCCATAATCCTTGTGCTTCTAGTATCACCTTAATTTGTATAGTCCAAACCGTGTAGTTTGTGATTTTGAGTTTTGGGCATTGATCTTTGTGTCATAGGGGTTACGGGTTTTGGTGCGATATTCTTGCCACTTGCGTCAAATCACCGGGCATTTTGATAGTTCTTATGATCTTCACTTTCTACTTGTATAGGGTTTTCTAACTAGTGGTATCACTTAATACTACGGGAACAGAAATAGTTATCCGGGAATCCTAATATGAAACTATGGATTTCAAATAGTATAAACTAAGTATCTATACTACAAATATGAAAGGAAATCCAAAAGTTTAAGATTTTTTCGTGTGACCTGTTTTTGTCACTTGCGTATTCCCTTCTTGTCGGTACTAGAGTATACCAACCATGTCTTTCTTTTCCCTTGTATCACGTTGTCCTTACTTTTGTATCGAACTTGCTTCCTTTATCTCCAAGTCTCGAACTTTTGTGTCGACTTGCTTTATTTATCTCCAAGTTTTCGAATAAAACACAAAACGTTTCAGAAATTAGTCTCGGTAATTTCTTCCAAAAGACCAAGCGAGTTGCTTGTCTTTGTTCTACTACTCGACGGTAGTATGTCAACAAGTGATGTCCTTGTTGCCCTCGTTGCTTGTCCGCGTTCAAACAATACTCCTTCTTTATTCCACACCGTATCTACAACAACCTACAGAAATACCAACGGTATCCTTGCGAGCAAATGATCATGATGCTCCTGTTGTTGTCTCTCTTTTGTATTGTGAGCGTTTTTCAAAACAGTTTGATATGTTTTCTGGTTCGGTATACCTTCTTTTCTTCTCAAGCAACGTTCTCTTTTTTTTCTTCTTCACGTACGTCTTTCTTCTCCACTTTTGTCTCGACAAAAGGGCTGTTTTTTTTTCGTTGTATGATTGAAAGCCAACAAGTATAGCAAAGTTTCCTTTGTCTCGTTCTCGTTGCATCCAGAATCAAACCAACAGAAAAATACCAAGTCACCACAATTTGGTGGCTTGTCGAATGCAATTTCTTACACAAGTACGGTCGTGCACTACTTTCCTTGCGTCTCAAGTTATCCAGGCAGCGTATGGTTGAATGATACGTTGCGTCTTCTTCTTCTTCTTCCTGAAACAAAAGTTTCAGCGCTTCTTTTCCTGGTTCCTTCTTTCTCGTTCAAGAGTTTCTGGTTTTGTTTTGTACTCGTTAATCAACAGAATTTGTTTCTGTTTTCTGGTTCGGAATCTTGTGTTCAAGATGATGGTTGTATCGATGTAACGAGTGTATGGACAAGGCTCTTGATGCCAAATGTTGGTCCCAATATGAGTAAACAAATTATAACGAAATTGCAATATAATGAATAACTTGTCAATATGTTTTCTGTCGTAATTCTGTACATGATACATCTATATATAGGTTTCTAAAGGGCATGTCCAAACGACATGTTGGTTCTGAAAATAACTGCTAATCGGTTATTAAGAAAGTAATATGCAACTTCGGTCCTTCAAGTTTCTTGTCTTGATGAATGGAGCAGTAGATCGAGATTACTTGCTCACAATCTTCTTAAGCCAAGAGCTCAAGTAACCTATAACATCACACATATTTGAGTTACATTTTCATCATTTGGCATCAAACCAACCATCGCTCCATTACAATCTACATAATGATCAATTACAACATTTGAATCTTCAATTTGCATGGCTTCTCATCAAACGTTTTGTTCTGGGGTTACAAGGTAACCCCACCCGAGCCACCTTTGATGACCAAGACCCATAGAGCCTGGTAAAAATCAGCCCTCCACATCTGTGGCTCCAATAAGTTTGGGGCGAGCGGGATTTGAACCTAATGGTCAAAAGTTACCTAACTCTTATCACTAATCTGCAACTGACAACACTTTACAGGCTTTATGCACCCAAATATAAATCCATACGATGAAACATTAGCATCAACTTACTTACATGACTGTGTTCATGGTTAATTTGACGGTCACACCAAATGCATAAACACATAAAGGGTCATGTATGTCCTGTGTTCATGGTTAATTTCACAACTTTTTTTGTTACTAAAGCTGATACACAATCTTACATTCTTAAAACACTTGGATGAAAGGATGGAACGCCCAATGTTATGCTATGGTTCAAACTGCCTATATTGGGGCTTATGAGTTTATTCGACTCAGCTTATATTTCACAACCTTACTTTTTTAAGGCTTAATTTGGATTTTTGAGCTTATTGTCACTTTATTAAGAGAAAAGGTCCATAAGCTAAGATAACGGCCAGAAAAAATGGGTTTATGAAACATAAGCTGAGTCAAATAATCTCATAACCTCCAAAATAAGCTTAAACAAAGCTCAGCTTTTAGAGCTTCTGCCTTCTGAGCTAACAAATTTGGAGCTCATGGCTTATTTAAGTTCATAAGCTGGCTAAAACCAATGTTTTGAAAATCGAATCGACCCTTTTGAGTCACCAGTATAGATAATTAACTCGTGTAATTTGCTAACAAAGAAATATGGGTTTGAAAAGATTCGGTAAAACAAACAAAGAAATATGATTGCAAAATGTAATTGGGTTTTGTGACAAAATAGATACCTGATGGTATTGGTTGATGCTAATTAGCCGGAACCCTCAAATTCACCTCATTGCATCCGGTGATGTTTTTGGGTTGATGCTAATTAGCCGGAACCCTCAAAAACCCTCAAAAGGAAAATAGACACGTGACCTTTTTCTAATAACTTTATCCAAACACTCACCTTACTAGTCACTTTTTCCTAAAAAACCACGTGACCGAACTGAAAAAAACGACCCGACTCGAAAACCGAAAAAGAAAAAAACTCAAACCGAGAACCGAACCGAGAAATATATATCAAAACCGAAACCGAACCGAATACCTCGGTTCGGGTCGGTTTTCGGGTTTCGAACCGAAAAAACTGAATCGAACCGAAACCGACAAAAACCAAAATAAATATACAAAACCGAAACCAAGACACCGCGATACCGGTTCAACCGATTTGGCCATCACGTCAACCAAGTCTTAAGAAAAAATGTTTTATTAATCATGACTAATCCATATACTTGGCCTAAAAAACATTTATCATCAAAGATAACATGTGAAAATAAAATTACCTGGCAACTATATATAATTATTTCGTGTAATTTGTAAAATAAATTAAAATAAATAGAATAAATAGAAATAATAATAAAAAAATAAAAGGGCTTGGTCACCGGTTGACCCGGGTCGCCTTTAACCCGCCGGGTGTAAATGGTTTCAAAACTCAACAGTTCAACCGGGTCGAACCGGGTTTGAAAAGATAGGTAAAACAAACAAACATTAGTGCAAAATGTATTTGGGTTTTGTGACATTAGCCCTATTAATAGATACCGATGGTAGGGTGTCGAGAGGGTCGGTTGATCGGACCGAACCCGATAAGGCTTATCGGTCGGGTTGAATCGAGTTAGAAAATCTTATAGGGTTGCATGACCGAACCCGATAAACGATATAGTTATCGGGTCGGGTTAGGGTTGAACAATATTTTATCGGATTATCGGTCAACCCGATAAGACCGAAATATATTTTTACAAATTATTTCATTAAAGTTGTTAAGCCTACTAGCTCTTACAATTACACGGGCATATCATTTAACGTAAACATACTAACAGTTCGTTTAGTTCAGTTAGAAGCAACTAATTTATCCTACTACTTAAGTTTTGTTTTATGAGCTTCGACCTGCTATCAAGATAAAAGGTAGATGTATACGGTCCAACCAACTAAGTTCAATAGTAAAATTACCATTGCATTTGACCAATCTTTTTCATGGTTTGGGATAGTATTCCAAGCCCAAAATATTCGAAACTAGATTTAGCGGTTTTAGTTTTACCTTAGAGCAGTCCCATTGGTAACGCCGAAACGGCGTTAAACGCCCAAATAACGCCGTTATTGCGTTATTACCCTTGGAAGTGCAATTTGTTCACGCCGTTAGTCCCTGGGCCTTACAGGGCTAACGCGCGTTACTATTAAAAAAAAAATTCATTTCACCCCCTACACCATTTCAAATAAATTTTCACTTACACCCTCTCAACCTATTCAAATTCAAATTTAAATTATACCGGTCGATTTCAAGGATAAATTCTTATTCAAATTTGAAATTTAAAAATCAAATATGAGCGGGATTTATTGAATTTAAAATCAAAAGCGCCTATATATACAACTCTACCGAGTTGTTTACACACAACTCACACACAAAAAATGTCTCATGAAAGATTTTTCTCAAGAATTCCCGGACCCGAAAAGTTGCTGGAAACCGCTTTCCAACTCTAGCGAACCTAATGTTTACTCTACACCACCGAAAATGTCTTTCCGTGGGTTTTGAAAACATCCCGTACCTCCCAATTGTTCCAAGTTCACCCGTGAACAGTCCACGATGGATTTTCAAAACCACCCCAAGTTAAGTGAGGCTTCCTCCCAAGAATCGGAGCGAGATGAAGAAACCGTAGTGGAGATTATGAAAGAGCAGCACGTGAAGAGGTCGCTCGCGTGGTGAGCAAACACGTGAAGCTCGGTACCTCCAAGACAACTTCTTCGACATAATGGAGAGTCGATACTTTAATGGGGAGTTTTATTCTCCGCCAACCAGTTCTGATGTTTGGGACTCAGATGACTCGTTTTTTTAAGTTTTAGTAGTTTTATTTTCGTCAGTATGCGTTGTATCTTTAATTCGTGTTTAACGTTTTAATGTACTTGGTGTTTTAATGTTAAATGTGATATGTGTTTTAATAAATGAAGTGTTTGTTTTAGTTTAGGGGTTGAAATTGAAAATATGAAATATTATTGGTGTTATGGTGTTATTGGGATGTTATGGTTGTGAGTGTTTTTTGGGGATGTTAATGTTAAATGTTAAAGCTGATGTGACGCTGACGTGGACGGTGTTATTAGTGTTATGGTGTTATGGATGAGAGTGCTCTTATTATGATGTATTATCGACACTGATCTATCTATCTATCTATCACATGTATCTAACTATCTTATAATAGAGGGATGCACTTCCCTCCTATTAATTTTTTAAGATTTCCATATATAGAGTTTTAAGCAAATACAAGTTACAAAGCATTAGTTACAAGTATCTAAAGCACATATAAAACTAAAAACACACTACTCATATATTACAATTAATACAATATTAAAAACACCCCTTCATTCAAAAATACATGTGAAAAAACATAATTTACAAGTAGTTGAAGCACAAATAAAAATACACTATTTTTTACATACAATTAATACATAATTTAAAACACCCCTTCACCAATATATACAATTATCTAAGCACAATGTACAAATACAATTAACACTTTTGCTTCCACACAACTAATTAAAACACAAATGGACATTTAATGCTTTAAAATTTAGCATTACAAGTATTATTACTAAAGGTACAACTAAATACAATTAACCGATTCATGATTTTAAAGCCTTATCGATCTTGTGATAAACAAAAAAAATCCACAAAGAAAAACGAAAAAGAAATATACGAGAAATGAACTCAAAAACAAACAACCAATATTCAAACAAAAACCACAAATCCAATTGTCCAAGACCAAAACCAGTAATCCACTACTCAGGCCAACAACAACCACAAACAAACTACAATAAACTATATCCTATCCCATTTCACGATAACACAAGAACAACAGCCAACAACCCAAATCCAACCTAAACTAGATTCGAAAGCAAGATCTCAGTTTTTTTTCTTTTCTTTCGAACATCTTTCCAAGAGAGCAACCATTCGAAAACACAAAAGAAAACCTCATCATCGATCTATTAGAAGTTTGACTTCTTTAATATCCGAAAACTAAAAGGCGAAATATAAAAATTTGTTATATCCGTTTCTTTTGTTCGGTTTAAACAACAACACAAAAATATACCTACGGAGACCCTTAACGGATCTTGAAGCTATATTCTCCTTACGTTCTTAGTGGGGTTACGAAACCGAAAGACAAGAAAAACCGTCAGAGAGGTAAAGAAAATGAAACAAGAATTGTCCCATTCCAACCTTAAGTTTTCAAAAACAACAACCAATATCATACCTTTACATAAACACAACCATAACCCATCACTCCTCAACTCACCATCTCTAATATTTCTTTAAAAAACATTTCGCATACCTGCTGAATTTAACAACATTACTAATTACGAGTAATGTTTATTTGTTTTATATATCATATGGGAAGAAGCGTACAATAAGAAGTAGCCAAAGTGTTGTTCGGTTTTGTGAAGACAATATAATTAAAGGATCTTTCGTTTATGGTACTGTCATCAAAAGAAGAATACAAGATCTGTTTTTCGTTTTGGTTTGAGAGAAAATGTATGTGGTAGGCTGCATTATAGTGTGTGTAATGTGATTAGGTTTACTAAACTTTAGGGTTGGTATTGGATCATTCTTTGAGCCTTTTGATTTTGGACTTGGGCTATAACTTCATTTGGGTTTGGTGTTATAAGGTTGTAATAATTAGTAATCATTTGAAAATTTTGTTATCCGTTTAGTAAATAGATGTTACATATAGAATTTTTCTTCTAGAAAATGATATTTGGTTTATATAGTGGCGACGTCAATCTTTTCGTTATTTGAGCGGTTGCTACATTAGACTAATATTTTTCTTGATCTTTGGATTATTAAGATTCATCATTAATTTTTGGAGACTACTGACACGTGACACCACTTGCATAGTGCAGATATTGGTAACATATAAAAGCATCAAAAAAATAAATATGGCTAAAATCCGAATTGAATGTGATAATGATGAAAACATGCCATTTATCAAAGATAATTTTTGCAATATCTAGCAAAGCTAGCATTAATTCTTTAAAGAAAAAAAAGGTTATGTTAACATTACGTTCATATCTTTTAGGACTAGAAACATTGAAAATTGATGAGAAAAAAGAAATCCAATAACACAAATATAATTTACATTGGTAGCCGCATATTTATAGTTTTGGAAAATCACTCTATATACATACATGACTGTGTGCAACCATGCAAAAAAAAACTGGCACACACCACATGGCCCGAGTAAGGGACTTCATTTGAAACCGAAAATTAAAACTAGAAAACATAAGAGCCTCGAGGAAGCTATTAATCGGTAAATATTTGTCGCCGTCCTATGCACGGATATCCTTCTTGAATCTATCAGTAATTCTATCTTAACTGATTATGCAACTAAAAACTATGCCATTGAAAAAAATAATTCTATCTTAACTGATTACGGCATCTATTTTTTTTATAGTGTAACAAATGTAATGAAGCTTTATTACACTGTCTCGTGTCTACTTGTGACTACAAGAAATCACCAGTGTAGCATCATACTTCTATAATATTATCTACCGCCTCAATGTTGGCCCAATATCGTGCTTATACTTTACTATTCTTTTACGCAATAATTTGTTATCGCTTAATCTAATTCAAAGTAAAAGTGTCATTATCCGTAATGTTATTATGAAACAAAAGTTACAGATAAAAATATTGATCACCGATGATTTTAGTTACAAGGTATTATTTGTTGCAACGTATGGATACTCGGTATTTACAAACAAAAACATTGTAGCTAATGATGCATATTGATAATTGACATATTAGTGTTTATATACATTTCTTTTTGTAATAACATCTATTTTAACTTATGTTTCAACTATATTACTTTTCCTTTACATTGTTTGGACTTTATGTTTATTTGGATATAAAATAGTTTGTATTTTTATTGTTAAACGTATTTTAATTTAAATTATTATTCATTTGTACAATTATTGTTAACAAAACCTGTAATCGAATAATATTTGTTCACCGCTAAATATAGTCACAAGGTACCTACCGCTGCATTGCGCGGGTACCCTGCTAGTATAGTAGTAAAGATGACAACATATATATAACTAAGCAATGACAAATTTTATAGTATATATATGCTAAACTCTAAACATTTTTCTGGATTAGTGCGACATTTAGTCATGTGAACTTAATTGCTGATAGCTATTGTCATGTACAACACTAATCAAGATCTAATTAAATTGTCATAGACGTTTACAGTTTAGACTTTAGATTAGTGAGGTCTCAAACTTAAGCTTTGATTACTGATTAGCCTATCTTATAGTTTTACTATGAGTAGAACTTAGCCAAACTGACTGATCATTGAGCTGTGCAAACTTGCTGTTGTTTATTGTTGCACATAGTGTTTATGTGTTTGGAGTTTTTGCTATATAATCCTAATTAACTCATGATATATTTTTGGGCCGTAACTTATTTTATGGGTAATAAAAAACTAGCGACCCGATTAACCAGAATCACCCGACCCGACAACAACCCGAACCTCATAACCCGATTACTTATCGGGTCGGGTTGCGGGTCACTTTTTCATAATGAAAAACCAGATTCAACCCGACCCGATAAAACCCCTAAATGATGGTATTCATTGATGCTAATTAGTCGGAACCCTCAAATTTAAGTCATTGCAGCCGGTGATGTTTTTGGTTATCCCTAAAAGGAAAAAAGACACGTGACCTTTTTGTAATAAGTTTATCCAAACACTCAGCTGACTAGTCATTTTTTCCTAAAGGTAACAATTTCACAATTTTAAACTTTTATTAATTATTATAGATTAAGTTGGGTAACATTTTTTTAAACGTCAATATTTGTACTAGTTTGTAAGTTCGGGAACATTTTTACACAAAAGGTGTCACTGGACACAAGTCATTTACTAGTCGGGTATCTCATATGAGGTAATGGGCAAATTGTATAACAATTAAGTGATTAACCATTGATTTTAAAGCACGCTTAGCGGATGAAAAAAACTAGAACACTTCTTTTCATATTTCAATTTTTCACTCAAATAAAAAAGAAATTAAACCTCAAACCGCTTGACCCGTTTAGACTCATGCTTCTAAATGTACCATGTAGACCCGAACCTTTTTAAATCCAAACACATCTAAACATGTCAATCGACTCCACTCACTCATTTTGCCACTTATAGATTTTAAATTAACAAATATGGCATTCAAAGAGTAGAAAAATCGTATGCTAAAAAATTAGAAAAAATCTTATAAAACCATCCACCATGACAAGGGACTAAAGAAAAAAAATGTAAAATCTAATGATTTTTTTTATCTACATTATGCTTTTATTTTATGTCTGCGTATCACCAAAAACATTTAGATCTTGAATATCTTCAATTTTCAATGAGAAGGTTATGAAACATGGGGCTAATAAGAATCAAGAAAGTTTATACATATTGCAGCAACACCTTACAATCTTTGTAGCTTATACACTAAACAATAAACTGTAGATTCAAATATAACCAATTATCATCACTTCATTACTAATCCTTTCAATGCACCCCACCCATTTTTTCGTACAAACATTTTACTATTATTTCGTGTGGAAATGGAAGAGGGTGGTTTGTGTTACTATATGGCTAAGGAGATTTAGATTTCACTACTTTAGCTGCATCCCATCCACCGAACACCATTCACAAGTTCTTCCTTTACCATGAACAAAACGGCTGCAGCCAGAACACTTTGTACATTCTTTGTGCTCATCCCTTTGTAAAAACCATGGAGCCCTTTGTAGCGTATCATCCTTAGAATTGCATCCAGTGTCCATGAACGAAAACAGGATTTGTGTGAATATGCGATCTTTTGGGTCAGGAAAAGGACAAGAGAACAGCAACATCCCAGATTTCATGGGAGGTAAGTAACGGTTTTATATATCATAATCACATTTACCTTCGACTGATTTTTTTGTCTAACCCCATAGCTTGTCTTTAAATACTGGGGTGGTGTAACAGAAAAAAATAAAACTGGCAACAATTTTGATTTGAGATGAACATTTCAACCCATTTACTTAGGAATGGGTCGCTTCGGGTTACGTTTCATCTCCAACGAGTCATTAAGTCAAACATTTTAATTGAAAGATAGCTTAAAGAGAAACGGCGCGCCCACTGTCTCCTGTTTTACCACTATGCATTTATATATGTATCCGCTTGTGAAGTACATACTACTTAACAAACAACCATTTCAATGTCAAAGCCACTCTCATTTAATATCACTTTACATTATAACACTATCTGCTTATTACGAGTCTAAATTAAAAACTAACTATCTCAAATATTTGAAATTTGCTACAGATTGATGTTGGTATACTCTTGAAGACCAGATACACTTTTAATAACCAAACACTTCAAGCAGGTAAAATTCATTTTCGGCTTAGGTAAAAGTTTACGATAAATTACCATGGCTGTACGACTATGACCCTTCAATATTTTATTCTTTGGTCTAAAACTTACGATAAATTACCACTCTAAGAAATCTCTTTCGATTGAAATGAGACGGTGGTTAGTAGGGCGGGGGTAAGGAAACCTTCTACCCATTAGTCTCTGTTACTTAGTAGGGCGGGGGTAAGGAAAGGCAGAAATTAGTATTTTACAATACACGTTATTATAAACCAAGCTTAACATTTTGTAACAACTTTAATTAGTATGAAGTGTCAACTAAATCATTTCCAATATGTTACATATTTTGTTAATGGCTTCTGATGTATATAATTTATGCGAATAGTAGAAGACTACAATTTATGTTAATATAGGTTTGTACTACCCACATTGACCATATTATATAAAATGAACACCTTTTAAGGAGCATGTAATTTAGAAATGTTCTTTCACATATGATATTTTTGTTGGTGCCTTCCTAATTATTATAAATCATTGGCGTGTGCTATAGGCAATGTTAGCACTTTTCTACATGTGAGTCACTAAGATTCACATATATCTTACTAATTTTGACCCATGAATTATAAATGGACCAATTTTGATTATGTTATTATATGTCGCAATGGGTAAAAGAACAAGCTTTGATAAGGAAATGGGTCAAAGTTGTCTTACAAACTTAGGTGTGAACATCTTGGTTTTTACTCTTCATCGTATGTCTTGAATGAAATGGTTGGGCTAATTGAGTTTTTTCGTTTTTTACCGTGCAGGACATGAGTTATTCAGTTGAAGTGTGATGCTTACAAAGACCGACTTAGTGGTCTATGTTATGTGAGTGAATAATGATTGAAGGTTCTATGTTGCGACAAAGACGACAACTACTCAAACTCGACAACAAACGTCGTTTATAAAGAAGTTTTTTTTCGTATTTGAATAGGCAGCATACTTTTTTATTATGATGTACAGCTTCATTATCTTTTTGTATTCAAACAACATTTAGAATTCAATATGTATTATTATGAAGCTAGCCACCATTCGAGGCGGGCTATAATAGTGACATATATATACTAATACTCGTGTGTCATGTCATAAGAATATGATTGGAATATGTATGTGGTCTAGAATCATTTATCAACGTATCATTTCGGTTATACAAGTCTGTCATTCTCAACTTTAATTTCTTGTCGAATTATGTAGAATTAGAACTTTTAATTGCGATGAAAAATAAACTTTCAATGAAAATTATGTGGTCAACAATAATCTTTAAACATTAAAGGAAAACGATTTTTGAAGGATATATTGAAACGAAGGTTAGATCGAACCAATAGAAAAGCTCAACTTCGTCTATTTGTCAAAACTAAGTATTTATATTAGCCAATGAAAGTCAAATTTGAATTAATTGATGTCAAACATATTTTTGTATCATGTTAATTTTATTAAATAAACTAAAATACGTATGTCTTCGAACTCATTTTTCAAATTATAGATTTTAATGTAAAACAACGTTATACTTGTTATGAATAATTGTATATGTGGATGTCCTTATTTCCTACTAATAGTTAGAGTTTATATGTAATTAGGAGATATACATCTTCATTTGCGTTTTTACGTTTTTGTCTGATTTTTTACGTTTTCGTCCGATTTCATACCGTTTCTTACGTTTTTATCTGTTTTCGTTCGTTTCTATACGTTTTCGTTCGTTTCCCACCCAGAGAGAAAACCTTCCACAGAGAGACTCGAATCTAAGACCTCTCACATGTGATAATACCTCCTGACCAACTCTGCAATGAAGATGTTGGCTTTCTAGCTAGTACGTGTTTTATTTGTAGTTCTTATGAACTTAGAACATGACACATGTACAAAGGTGGTATTGAAGCTTAAAAGTTTACACATAGTTCAAAATCATATATGTGCGTCGTTATATCCTCTTGAATTGATATTTTAATTGCTATTTCCAAAAGCCTTACACTAGATAATATCGTTTTTTAACTTGTATATAACTAACTAGCTTCATAGCCGCCCGGATGGTAGCTAGCTTCATAATATTACTTGACGAATTCTAACTGGACGTAAATAAATAATGAATAACGCCTAATATCTTAAACACAAAAATTAACAAAAGGAAAGTGTTCATGTAACTTATATGTATAAAAACGATGAAAAGTGTGAGAACAATTAAAGTATATGGCCCTTATTCATATATGAAATACAACTTCTTTGTACACAACGTTGAATGTGGAGTTTGTGTATTCTTCGTCTTTAACGTTGGATGTGGAGTTTGTGTATTCGTCACCTTTGTTTCATAACAAAAAGCCTTCAAACATTTTCTCATCTTGACTCTTGAAATAGCATATAAAGTTGTCCGTGTGAAAAATACCGGCCTTTGTAGAAACAATTCAACTTATAATACCAAATAGTTAAATGACTAAAAAACTGGTGTTTAGCAGTACGTTTCAGACTCTTTCGTAGGCAACACAACGCCCAAAATTACGGTGAAGAAGCTGTAAGCAGACAACGAAAAGAGAAGCTAAGCAAATTAAGGTAACTTAAATGCAATGAAATAAAATAATCATACGATGTGATTCAAGGTGCTAGTAAATAGTATATCTTGAAACCTTGTAAAGCCCGATCGCGTTAGAATCAAAGTGGCCTAGAGCAACCTACATGACTTTGTTTGACCCAAGAACAAATCTGAAACACCAAACACAAAAAAGAAAATAAAATGACATTATTAGTCATTGAAACTTGAGATTAAGTTAATAATAATATGTAAAATTATGATTAGACTTAAGTTAGTAGGAAGGATATATATGTGGTAATCATCAGTTAACTACCGACTACACATGCATAAATAAGCAGTAGAGAAATATATGGACAGGGACTACGTTTAGCATAGTATTATTAGCCTAGGCATGATAGTTTCTAATATATGTGTCAAACTTTACACATGATTAGTAACTTTATCAGGTTACGTTTTTGTAGCATGCACTGCTCTACATTATAGTGAAAGTCCAAGTTGCTAGATCATATCAAGTACATCTATCTTCCTAAATTAGATAATGCTATATTGGTTCTTGTTTCATTTGTGTTACTCGCAACTTATTTAGTGTCCCGTTCCCGAATATCAGAAAAGGTAAGCTCTTATTCAATGAGTGCATTTTGCCAGTAACTATTCATTATGAAACTCGAAAAAGTAAATCATGTTGTCATTCACAAATTAACCGGTTTAGATATTTTATTACCTACCTAATGTGAATGGGACTCTCATCCATAGCAGACATATAGCCTCTAACTATGGTTCATTATCAGCAATCATTACATCTAGAGTCTTTCCATAAAAAAATAAGTTATTTTAGAATAATGTTTTAACTTTTAACAGATGAGGCTTCATATGCTAATCGTTAACTCACCGACTGTAAAGTTGGTTTTAAAACCATTTAACAGTAGCGGATTCTTAGAGTCTTTTTGATCGGTCCTTGAGTTAGGATCCACAAATTCCTTAACCAATTCAATATTACCATCTTTTTCAGTGGTGGGTCCAAAATCTTCAGCGACTATTAAATCCTATTTCAATATTGACATGTAAGCATAATAAGCAAATACTATCCTTTACTATGTAAAGGAAGCAAGATGACTCGGTCAGGTATATAGGTTTGGTAATTTCTTTACTGGTCAAAATGGGTTTGGATTGAAATGAGTCTTCTTGTAAGCCTAGTCATTTTGACCCACAAACACTATTTTGAGTAATTTATAAACAATTAATGTCTCAATTCTGATTACAAAAACGATAATATCACATTAATGATCTAAATCACTGAATATAGAATTATAAGAGGTACCTCGGAAAATAGACTTTGGACAACTTCCAACCCGTTTGACCCTTTAAACCCGTTCCACTTTTAGCTAACCTTTTAATTTGACCCATTTGACTTGCTTGAATGCTTAATATACAACCAATAACCCATACACACACTTCTAGTTGTGTGCAAGTATCACTGCTAAACAGCTTTTTGGGCTCATCAAAAATCAAATATACAATATCTTAATTAGCAGGGCAATAGTATAATACTTGCTGACAAAACCAAAAATGTTCTCTTATTATCAAGTCGATTAAGTCCAAAGATTATTTTAGAATATATATTTTAAAACAGGTGACTAAAGAAAGGAAAGAATTACCTCTGAATATTTATTGACCAACTTGAAGAGCCTATTGGAAAATGTGTGTGAAAGAGCTATGTAAGCAGAGTGTTCAATGTGACCTTCTATAACATCAAAATTCAACGTAACTTTTATGTCATGCTCCACGCTCAAAGTTTTCTTATTGTGCAATAAGAACTTTTCAGTCTGAACAGCCTCAGGGAGAATGAACTTTATCTGTGCAAGATTTTTATACGAAAACTTGTGATCAGTTATTTTACACTCATATGCTCCTGTAAAAACTTATTGACAAAGAATTAAAAATAAAAATAGAGGATGTAGAAAATCTTGATACAGAATGCATAGATAGGTAGCCTACGTTAGGTGAAATATTATTTAAAAAGTTCGTTCACCAATAGCATAACCATTAACTGAAAAAAAACTGATTTATGGTGACCAACTCTAAATAAAACACTATTTAATTCAGCTAAGCGGTAAAAAAAGATGGCATGGCAGATGACTATGAGTAACTTTGAGTCTCTAACCAAGTAGACTATTTTCCTGATGGCATGGCAGTAGACTATTTAATTCACCTAAAGTATGTCACCAATCTACGCAATCCCCCATGTTTTAATACGTATGATATCCTTCTGTAAAAATCCCTTATTCCCAGGACAACTTACTACATGAGCAAAATAACGTGCTCCTAAAGGGTCATGCCACAAAGTTAACAGATCAACAACAGTTCAAAAAGGAAAACAGGCTACATCTATTACCTTCCTGTGAGAGTTTCAACTTGACGACATATATTACGAAAAATAGGCAACTGTTTACGCAGACCGACCAACCTTAGTGAAGTAGTCATACGATCTAGCATTTGCATCAGTGTTTCACCCTCTTTAAGATCGTTAAAATAACCTGAAGCTCGATCTTGGTCATGATGAAGCTCCCATACCGATCTAGCATTTGCATCAGTGTTTCACCCTCTTTAAGATCTGCTCATAAGCTCTAATCTGACATTTCACCTACACAAGTAATTTATTGTCAGCATGAGTATGAGTTGGTACACCTTAATCTGACATAAACTAACATTGGTGTTTTTTATTGCATCAGTGTTTCACCATCTTTATCTGAAATTGGTGTTTTTTATTTGAGTATGAGAATTGGGTAATGTCTGATCTCTAAGGAGTCGAATGAATTATATTAAAGGATTGAACCTCAAAAAAGGTGAAATGGGTTGAATGTCATTCAAAGTGTATTCAAACATAAATCGTGTAAAAACATGGTTTTTTCGATTTAAACATTTAAGAACCTTCCTAATCACTTTACCTAACTCGAGTTGAAGACAAAGGGAAAGTTACTCTCAACAGAAGGTCAAGTGCTGATGGTGGCATCAATCGCTCTCCTTTCCGCACAAAAAGTTCATCAATTGATTCACTATCCGTGAGCATAGAATCTGTAGTTCCTGGAGGTATTTAAGCTGGAAGAACAGATCTAAAGTTAGATTTTTGAACATTACTATTGGAGAATTTGACGTTTACCAGAAATTAAATGTATAAAGAACGCTTCCACGTCCAGATAGAATAAGAACTTACATTCTCTACTATCTCCAGATACCATAGCAGACGCCCATGATTTTTTTATTCTATCTTCCAGAATGTTAATTTGCTTCTGCAGATACTGCATATCATAACATGATCACATTACCAATCATGACTTTAATACAATCTCTGATGTCAATTTATAGTCTTTGATGATATATACCATTAAAAATTCAAAGGAGACCGGAACTTACTTGAAGAGTATTTAATCTGACACATAGCTTAACTGCTGTCAGCCCTTTTAATTTCTCATCCACTTCCTCGTCAAGAAGTAAATTCTCAACCACCTTTTTCTTAGCTATTGGGAACATTGTTTCCTTCAAAGTTTCCTTATACTCGATATGCTCAAAATTTTCTACATGCAAAGTTTCCTTCACTGGCATTGAAAGCAGAAATCAGCAACATTAACTCTTACATTTCTGTAAAATAACTGCATTGCATAACTGATATGAATTATATTGCAGATTTAAACCAAACAAAAGCTTAATCTTTCTACTTGTATCACTTGCTTGATGCGGATGCCTGATTTCTACAAAATTATTATGCACATTTCAAAGATAATGATACTCCATTGCAGAAAATGGTTTTAGGTCACACCAAAATCTGAGTATAAAAATTGATTTCTACAAAATTATAGTTCTAATTTCTGTCTAAATTTTAAAAGCTTTTAGGATTGCATTTGAGTATAAAAATTGATTCATCATCAAATAATCAATCCTTACAGGATCCAAATACCAAAACTAAATGATATTGATTTACCTTGCTTGTTTGCCATTGTCCTAAATATCATTAGCGTTGTTTGAGGATGGGCAAGTTGCAAGTTGCAATATTATCTATGACATAATCAAGGTGACCTGCAACTACTATCATCAATAAATGTCCAAGCCACCTCCATAAAACACACATACAAAACGCATTCCGACATTATCATAAACACTTGGTGTGCAACCTTAAAACATAGATACAAAACTCATTGAGACATAATCATAAACACATATTGAGTTTTTACCTTGGGTTAATGTAAATCAATCATTTTCTTTAATTCATAACCATATTGACAGTCACGAAAAAAGAAAAAAAAAATCAATCAAACCCACGAAATCCACCTATGACTTAAACTATGATCAATTCCAACATAAACCTAAAATAGAATCAAATGAAAACGCTGATTCGTTTACAAATGAAAAAACCAAATTGCTAATTTTTTGAAAACCATAGTATCACAGCCCCAAAAAATAGATTTAAAAATGGCATAGATTTGGTGAGTATGTTATTTAAAAAATAGATTTAAAATGGCTGATTATGCGTTTTGATATGTAGAGGGATTTGATTTTGGAAATGCGGAGTGAAAAGGGGGAGGATGGAGAATGAGTAGGTTTCAGTTATGTTTGTATGATAAGAAGGGAGATGGTAATCTTTTAGAAAGAATATCAGTTTGGAAAGAAGAGTTTCTAACACAAAATGTAGATTGCCTCACTGGTTGAGGCGCTTGTTGGTTAAGTTGAAAACTTGAGTTCGAATCTTCCAAGGTCCAAATTTTTTACTTGTGCAAACGGGTAAAGTGTCATGTCATTATTTCCGTCATCATTATAGTGCCATGTAAGCATTAGTGATGTGGCATAGTTAGTCTCATATATATGTATAGATTTGTTATTTTATTCGTATAGTTAATATAACTGAGATGATTCTTGTGATTGGTTTTTTAGACCATGATTATTTGATTTGTATATAAGTGCATATGATATGATATATTATTTTGCCATGCTATATTAACAAGACTAATGACAATTTTTTATTATATAGTATATACCATATGCTAATTAACTTTGACGTATAGTTAATTAACACTGGTGTCACAAGAATATGATTGGAATATGTATGTGGTTTAGTTTCATTTATAAATGTATCACTTGGGTTGTACAAGTGCATCACTCTCAACTTTAATTTCTTGTCAAATTATGCAAAATTATAGCTTTTGATTGCTATAGAAAAGAAACTTTCAATGAAAATTATGTAGTCCACAATAATTTTTAAACACTTGGTATAGAGAAATGAAATGAAGTAAGGAATAGAAATGTAGAGAAATGAAATTGATTGAGAAATTTTATATAATTCCACTGTTTGGCATGATTGAGAAATTACCCCGAGAAATAAGAAAAAAAATCATTTTTTAAAACTGGTGATATGAAAAGATGAAATCTTCTTGAACGCAATTCAGATACGAGACTTTCTAATTCATATAATCTTATCTACTAAAAGATTCAGTGTCAATATTGAATGCAAAGTCATGATGATAAATGTGGGTAGTGTTGGGGAACTTTTCTTCACGCCTCAACAAAGGCGATGTGAATGCAGCCATCAATGGGGGATTTGTACAGGTTTTAAGTTAATCAGCTCAATTAATTTGCACATTATTGTGCAATTACAACACAGGCCTGAGAATTTTATAAGTCGACATTAATCATACATAATTACATCACACTCCCATGATGGGTCGCATGTGTATAAATATTGTGATCATTGCCTAGGTTGCAGGCATCCCCACCTCCATTTGCTCCTCTTCAGAATTGAATTGCTTCAAAAAAAATGGCAGACAGGTCTAGCCAAGCATGTACAGGTAAGGCCATTAGGTCAGACATGCCAATTGAGGGAAAGAATTAGCTCTTCATTGATGAACTGGAGGTTGGTGTATCCTGCACTATTGTAGTCATGTTGTGCAGAAAATGGGATGTGAATGCTAAAACCGGCCGTTATTTGAGTACGGATTTCATTGTGTCTGATGGCAAGGTAGCGTGCGCCTTTGTTTTCCTGCAAGTTATTAAAATTGTCAACCTGAAATATGCTTTTGTCAAATATGATTCACTAAATAGCTTTTTTATTTTGCAGGGTAATATTATGCATTGCACCTCAAAAGTTGCGGTTTCTCATAATTTTGTAGGCAAGTTACACAATTGCATGATTTACTCCAAAAAAGATTTTACCGTGATACAAAATAAGGAAGAGTACAGGGTTATCAAAGATGCACAGTACATGATTGAATTTGATGGGTCCACGACGGTAAGGAAAGATGTGATCAAGGCAGATGGTTTTGTCAAGCATCCATTTCAATTGGTCCCTTTTGAGAGCATTGAACCAACCAACAATAAATTTTTTATTGGTAAAGACATTTTACTAGAATATTTAGTTTTGATATTGACATTATACATATTATTATTACTATGGTACACTGTACAGATGTTATAGGTTACGTCACCAACGTTGGCAGGTTAACTTATCAGAAAACAGGTTCTAGAAATCTTGATTTCTATATTGCCAATCAAAGGTATGTTTATTTGTGTATGGTTGGTACAACTAATCAAATATGCCTAACCACATGTTTTGCATCGTGTTCCGTCACCAATGGACAGTCAAGTAGGGTGACCCTATGGGCGGGGCTTTGCAAAGTGTTGGTTGAAAAAAAGGCAAAACATACAGGATTGTGTGCCGTGATACTAATTGCGGTCAATGCTAAACACTACAATAGTAATTATACAGCCCACCTTATGTTTTCATAATGTTTAAACCATACAAGAATTGACTTGGTATTTGTATTTACCTTTCAGATAAGCTCTATTTGTCTAGTAGTTCGTCCACACAGATTCTGGAAGATGATGACATCCCAGCCCTAAAAGAATTCAAAGGAGGCATTAGGTATGCACGTTACATTTTCCATGCACGTTTAATAATTTGTCACATGGTATCGATTATCGTTAATGGTACATGCGATGGTATGAATCAAGGAAGGAAACCGCACTGTTGATCACTCTGTACAAAGCCGGGGACACTCAAGAATGTGCTTATGTGGGCAAGGAATAGGAGAAATGATGTAGATATCTTTCAGCCTCATGCTTAGTGTATATAATTATTGTCCCACACTCCCACTTCTTCGATTAATATCCTTCGTTCCTTTTCAGACATCAAATTTCCATTGCAAGGTAAGGATCAATAATATGATAACCAGGAAGGGGTGGAATTATCAATCATGCGGGGGTGAGCAATGCAAAAAAGTCCTGACCAGGCAAGACGGTCAGTTTTGGTGTGACTCCTGCAAATAATCCACCGATTACCCGGTTATAAGGTCGTGAAATTTTTATGTTTGTAAAAATGATACTGTGATAACAGATGAAATGAATTAATTCTTACTTTTTCTGTGTAATACCGGCTGTGCAGGTACAGGTTAGAGCTTGGTATATCAAACGAGACGGCATAGATGGTAGTTGTCCTCTTTAACGAGATGGCCACCGAATTGGTTAAGCATCCAGCGGATCCACTTTTTGGGATAGAGGATGAGGTACATTAATATTCACCCATATAAATTCAATTATCTTGTCCGACATATTCCTCTCTTTGCACGATTCAGTTGATCAAGCTATGCTCCCGCGTGCCATTGCCAATATTGTGGTTACTCACACACAATGGAGATAAAGACTCATACTTACTATGAACATGGGAGCTACGAGAGCTTCATGTTACGTGATTCTGAGGACCCGACATACCGAAAGTGCAACCTCCACCACATTGGAAGGCAGTTCTCCGATGGAAGCTTGTTAGGAATTAGAAATTCCATATGTGAAGAGTCGGTCACCCCAAATATTATCGAGCATAAGTTAGCTCGTAGACATATCGTTTGTTACGTTATTCATGAGTTAGTTTGTAGCATAGAATAGTTTAGTGTAACACCGTGGAGGAAGGACGGGTCTTTACCCTGTATCCCCCGATCCACGAGCCGTCAGAGTTCGTTTAGTTTGTAACCTATAAATACCCTCTACCTCCCAGGTAGAGGTTGGATGTTCATTTGGAATCTAACCTTCCATGAGTTTCTCTTTCTAGAATATCCCACTTTCTCTCTCTAAAACCTTCTAATTATATGCCTTATTTGTGATTGATTGTGTGTTTGTGAAATCCAATATGTTACAAATGGTATCAAGAGCCATGATTTGATCATCTCTCTCACATATCCTTGGATTTCTAGTGGTTTTAGATGGTTTTTGAGTTTGAAAAAGTTTAGTGGTTTTTGCATCATTTGGATCATTTCTTGTGTTAAAGTTTGAATTTTGGGTGTACTTTTGTGTTTAGAATCATTGTAAGTTCTTGGGTTTTGATTTGGAAAGCTTGAATCACGTGGTTGGGCTTGTTTGGGATTGAAAAGTGTGTTTTGAAGTTTTTCTTGCTAGCGACTTGACTCTCATAGTGTTTTTCTTCAGCGACTTGCTTCAATAATTGTTAGCGAGTTGTAGTGTTAATTGTTAGCGACTTGAGCCTAGCGACTTGTCTATTGAGACAAGCCGACAAACAGTACAAGTTAGTGGATTCTCCACTACGGCTAGCGACTTGGTTAGGTTAGCGACTTGCTTTCAATTTTGTTAGCGACTTGTACTGTGTATTCTCAGCGACTTGGTGTTAGCAACTTGGATCTTAGCGAGTTGTTCTTTAGCAACTTGACTGTGTGTTAGCGACTTGGCATTATAGCGAATTGTGTCTAGCGACTTGGTGCTTAGCGACTTGATTTCATAATGCTTAGCGACTTGGTGCTTAGCGACTTGTCTTCATAATTCCTAGCGACTTGGTGTTATGGTTCTTGGCGAGTTGTTTTGTTAACGACTTGACTTTATAGCAATTTGATGAATTGATGCAAGTTACTCATATCTAATATCCATCAACACAATGTCTTACATCACTGACCCTTTAATTTCCAAAGTGCTTGAACTTTATGATACCTCACTGAACAATGAAACTGGTTGCTATTCTGAATGTTCTACCTTGATTGATTCAACAATTTATGATCAAAACACTTCACAATCTGAGTCAAAATCTAATGAGTCACACTTGGTATTAACAAATGATGCAAGGCAAATGGAATGCAACATTGAGCCCTTCCAACTACTTCATCAGCACCTCAAACTACTGTTATCCACAGCTATGGATCGAACAAGCAGTTCTCTCCTTCGTCAAGATCTACCCACTTTGACAAGAACCGTGCTACTGAATTTAGAACAACTGGGGTTTCAAATTACCAAAAAGATGATATCAACTGATATATTCTAATGCACCTCTTCAAGTAATCTTCGATCAATTTCGGCCATTTATAAAAGGGGAATATTCCTCAGATTTTGATCATGACTTGACTGGAATTTCATTCAAGAAACATACTGGAATGGAAATTCATGAGTTCATAAACACATTTATTCAACTTATGGGTAATATGGAAATATACATTAAGGAAGCTGCTCAAGAGAATGATAGTTTGAATGAGTTGAATGGGTGTAAATTTATGCTAAGTGAAGGTTGTGATATGTTGGGAAATGGATCAGTTGAGAGAATGGATGATGCCGAATGCAGAATTTCAGTTGCAACAAAGGATGATGAAACCGACTATACTGAACAAAAAGGCTCTGAGTCATAAAAGCATGAAACAGCTTACATGACCACTCCTATTATGCATGTGGTGAATACTGATGACATATCTACAAATGAACATGTTTCATGCGATGAGGTACCCTTAACTGATCAACATAATGCATGTGCTAATGTATCTGATCAATTTGATCCTAACTCTGAACATAATACTGCTAATTATGTTTGGGTTGAGCCTGAATCTAAAACTTTTAAAACTAATGACATGATTGAAAAAGGGGTTTATGATGAACTTTCAAACAAATACTCAATTCTTGAAAACATTGTATTTCCTTGGAAATTGCAATACAACAAAAGGAAGAAAGCTTTCTTCTTGAAAAATCTTACGTGTCAGAATTTCAATTTCGAGAATTTTTTGAAATTAACCACTTAAAAACCCAAATTCAGGACAAAGACTCAACCATATGCAATCTGAAATTACAACTCTCAGATGTGCATAAGAGTGATTATCATGAGATGAGTAGCACGCTTAAATCTAGGAATGATGAACTGGCTTTATGTGTGTCCAACCTATTGAGGGAAAATGAGTCTTTAAGAAAGAACTTATTAGAGAACAATTCCAAGTTGATAGATCAAACTAATTCCTTCTTAGCTGACATTGATGCCCTCAAAGCCCAAATTCAGGATAAGAGCTTCACTATTGTTGCCTTAAAAATGAGCTTAGGAAATCTATTGGAAATAGGGTGAACACTAAGTTTGCAAAACCATCAACCTTGGGAAAGCCAAAATGTCTTGTAGTTAGGCATTAGCAACGCTTTTAGAACCGAAAGATCTAAGCCATTGAAATCTAAGCTTGCCTCCCAAGTTGATGCGAATCTTGTTTTGTCAAAACCACCACTTCACTATTTCATTACGATATGATGAATAACAAACCACAGCTTTAATGTTCAAAGTTCTAATATTATGAATACTAGGAGTTCATCTAGTTCTCATAAGAAGCATCAAATGGTGATCAATCCCCAAGAAGCAAACTAATTACAAAAGGACCAATATTCAAAAGGGGAAGAGCCTACATCCAAATCTACTAGCAATGTCTCAAATGGATTCCCACCGGTAGGTTATTTAAGTTTTCAAGATCCAAACGGACTTACATGCCTAGATCTTGCCTAAAGTGGATGCCCACAGAAAACTCTTCAAGAATATTGAACCTAAAGGATTTCTATTAATGACACTCTAGATCAACTTGTGCAACATCCAAGAGTGTGGTTACTCATGTCACTAATCCATCTATCTCGCAATACTACATGTGCCTCTAGTGCAAAGTGTTCTTAGTCTTTTCGGTACAATGCTCAATTCAATTAGGAACATCATGACTTGGTTTCCATCCGAAATGAATATTGCTCACTCGGGAATTGTTGCTTGTCGAATTGATGTACCCGTGCTTTGACTCCTATTCATCCCGAATCGGGACTCGCTCTTTTAAATATGTGTACAAACTAGTTTTTTAAAAAATCATAATTTAATTGTTTCCCACAATCGATAAAAGATATATCTCTTGTTATCGATAACATCTACGGTACTAGAAAAGTCATTCAATAAAGACACGGGATCATAGATGAAGTTCGAACAAAAGATATACTCTTGTTTGAGGGGAGAATGTTACAAGTTATCTCGTTTATCTCTGTTTTCACTGCACCATTGTTGGATATGTATTGTGTTCGGATGCATGTCTTTGTCTTGTCTTGTTTCGTGGTGTCCTCTCGTGTTGATTGCTTATCTGTTTCATGGTGTCCTCTGTGTTAGTTTGCTTATCTATGTTATGTCAACTTTGGTACTTCTCATATTATTTAACATGTGATTAAATAATGTATTTGCATGCAATCGATAAGTTCATGGGTGATAGTGTCAATTATACATAATATGATAGATAGCGACTTGCCTTTATCCGGGTTAGCAACTTAAGGCGTAGCGACTTGCTATTCATCTTAGGTAGCGACTTGACAAGTGCAGGGAGTGAATGTGTAAACGTTGCATACTTGTGAAAAACCCTTCATCACCCCCTATCGACTTGTCACATTATCATTATTTTCAAAAACTTAAAAAGAATTTTCTTTCTTTCTCTCTCTCATGTACAATTCATCCTAGCGACTTAACTGTGGTATGTTTGTATCAATCATTCTCCGTTTTTCAAACATAAGATTTAGATGCTATCCTAACTCTGTTCCCTTTACAGATTCCCATCATGCAATTGATCCTCATCACTTGATCCCCTCACTGAGGTTTGTAAATGGATTCGCTTTAATGGGATCATTTGGCTGATATTTGATGGATGTGTTGGCGTTATAGTAAAGGTTTGCGATAATATTGTATTTGTGATTGAATGTATTGCGATAGGGTATTGTGTATTTGTTTGTGTTTGTGGTTGATTGAAACTGTTCTCTATAGCGATTTGATTGAGTTAGTGTATTGGTGATAGATGATTGATTGGAGTGTGGTGTTTTACGCATGGTTTGTTAAGTTTCTTGATAGCGACTTACCGGTGTTCTTCGTAGCGAGTTGGTTTGTTAGATACAACTTGTTCTTGATAGCGACTTACCGGTGTTCTTCATAGCGAGTTGGTTTATTAGATACAAATTGTTCTTGGTAGCAACTTACCGTTGTTCTTTATAGCGAGTTGGTTAGTTAATTGATGTGTAGCGACTTGGCCTTATTACTTTTTATAGCGACTTTTCTTTACAAGTTAGCAACTTAGTGATTTATTAATGTAGCGACTTGGTCTTGTTTCTATTGGCGACTCTTTTTTTGACAAGGTAGCGACTTGTCGGTTCAATTTTCAAGTGGCGACTTGTTTTATTAAATTATTTAAGGCGACTTGCTATAATAATCTCATGCTAGCGACTTGATTCGAGATTTCTGTGGCGACTTGTATTGACAAATTGCTCTTAGCGACTTGCTATAACATTATTGTTTAAGCGGTTTGTATCCGGTTTCTCTTGTAGCAACTTGATATGACAACTTGTTTTAGCAACTGTTATAACATTTCAATAATAGCATCTTGTCTCATGAAATTATTTCATAGCAACTTTGTTTTAACTAATTTGATTCTAAAACAACTTGTCTCTCGATAACTTTCACAAAAGGAGTTGTTATGTTTGAAAATGTACTAATGCTACTTAATCTATTTTCTAAGCATTTCAATCATTTATGGAACTCATCAAATTTGCTAATTGTTGTGTCCTTGTCATGAGGTCAGTATTCAATGTTGTTTAACTAACCATGTCTAATCTAACATGCTCTCGACTCATCGGTGTTGTATGTGTGTATCTGAAATCTCAAATGGCAAACCCAACTTCATCGAGAACCTTGCTACCTCTACTCCATCCACAGTTCTTACGGACAACGAAATTCTTCCAAAAGATAAATGGGTAGAGATAGGAAAAATCAAGTGCTATGTGGACATGAAAAAAATTGCAACAAAATCCAATCTTCAAACTGGCAATTGATATTCTTAAGAACACAAACTTCTTTAGTGCCCTAACCAAACAATGCACGATCCCTTCCATTTACCTACAACAGTTTTGGAACACCATCACATGGGACAAGATCTCCGCCACTTATTCCTGCATGCTTGATGATAAGGAATTTGAAATCACATCTGACATTCTCTGCAAGGCCCTAGGAATCACACCCTGTGACCCCATCATACGATCTGAACCTCCACCCAAGTGCGGAAGAGCTAATAGTCTTTCTAATTGGTTTGGGTTATCAAGTTGGCATATCAAGGGCTTGAGATATCATCACTTGATACATGTATCAACCACGAGAGCCATAACTACCATTCTCAACTTATGCTTATCGGCAAAACCTCGTGGTTCGATAAAGTAAGGATACCTATTCGCAAATCCTATGGGGTCTTGTCAATAGGGTGAACATTAATGTCTCGGAACATATTTGGGAAGAATTCTCACTGTCAATGCACACATTCATCACCGACAGAACAAATGTTCAGAATCTAGCTCAAGGAAGAAAGAAAGTTCACAAACTGGTGATTCCTAGCATCAGATTCTCGAAGCTTGTCATCCAGACTTGCAACAGACTCATAACTTCAATCCTAGGAGTGAATCAGTCCTTCATAATGCTAAGGATGAATTTGTTCTGGGTAATCTCAAATACATTGCTAGAGGTGTCAATAAAGAGATTTTTGGTTTACTAATTCCTGATGTTCTTCTCACTGACGATATTAAGAAGACTGAATACTTCAAATTATACAAGAAAAGGGCATCCGGATCCAATGTTGATGACACTCCCAATCCATCACAACCCAAAGCTAGAAAGTCTACTGGGTCAAAGTATTCATATGTTGCCCTTCCAAAGAAGAGGCGTGACAACCCCAGGCGAAACAAAAGAAGAAGGAGGTAGAAAAGGAAAATGTTGGAGGAACCGAGACACCAAAGGGTGACAGTCAATTAGTTGACGAAGATGAGGCTAATTTGCGAAAGGAATTCAACAAAGCACGGAAAAAGCTCGAACATGAGACCACCAGTGGAGGTGTCGTGTTAAGAGAACTCGAACCGAGCCACGCCATATAACTCCAATCACACAAGACAAAGGAAAGGGGATTGTTGGTGTTGATGCCGAACAAGTCGCTCACATGCTTCGACATTCTCCTCTTCACCATCAAGAACTACCACTCAATTTGAATCAAGAAAAGAATTGTTGAATCATCTTCACTCAAGAACAACTGGATTGGAAAAGGAGGTATCCGAAACACGGAAGATACACCGTATCAAGTGATACCCAATCGATAAGAATGATGATGAAGAATTGTTGAAAGACTCACAAGAAAACCTTGAGTCAAGATCGATGAACACATGCACTTGGAAGAACCAAACTCGCTTCATCGGTTCTCTATCTTCATTGAAGAATCTAGATAATGATGTCTCATTTGGTGATCGGTTCTTAAATGACAAACCCTCGATATCGAGTCATTTAAGAAAAATGATGAGAAAGAGGAAAGCTGAGTCCATGTATCTGTTGATATTGAAGAAGACACATCAACCACTCCTCCAATGTCGCACCTATTCAAGCAACCGCACTTCCACCACCCAAACCCAATATTGATCTAGTACAAGTTGTCACCGCGGTGATGTCGTAACTCCACCTACCTCACCACCTCTTGCTTCACCTCCTCCGGTCAAACGACCGAGCAAGTGCTCAAGAGGCTAAGTCACGTATTGCAACTATTGAGAGCATTTTCCTATCACCATCAATAATCTAGACAGTCATGTCAAAAGTGGAGAATCTTAATCTCAATGAGATTATTACAAAGGCAATAGAAGCGACTATTAAAGATGCGGTTGAATAGGAAACGAAGGCTCCATTACTTCAGCGATTCAAAGACTTGCCGATCTCGACATGAGATCAACTCTCTCGAAAAGAATGTATGAAGCAGGAGAGCATCTGGACAATACGCATAAGAAATTATATGATGCACTCGAGGAATCGATGAGACTTGATAATTATCAACAGTTTGTAGAAGATGTAAGAGAAAGGGAAGATAAGAAGAAAAGAAAGACTGTTCCGATGAAATCAAAGGATAAGTCCGAGGCCCCAAGCCACCACCACCTCCTTCACCTCCAACTGGAGGAGCTGGAACTTCTATGGCTGGTGGATCATCTGGCACAAAAACTACACCTTCACCACAACCACCAGCATCTCATCCAAAACCGACAAATCAATCCAGCTCATCCGTTGATCGGGGTAATCAAAAGAAGTCTGCAAAGATGGACCACGGTTGATTCTAGGTTTACCCCACCTTCTCCACTATCCCAAAAGATCGGTGCTACATAAAGAGTCTCATGTCACGGTGAGTCGAATCGATGACGATGATGCATCCACAAAACATATCCCCAAGCCATCGATGATGATTGGTTTGATGCATATGTTTTGGGTGAGCGCTCTAAAACCACGAGTTACACCTCAAATGACATGACTCAAAGTCGGCTCATCAAGAGAGACCTCAAACTCCGTAACCTTCATGGTTCATCCCAGTCGACACAATGATTCGACAACAACGGGCCTCAACAATCCCTACCAACTATGAAGCCCGGTGAAGACTCACTTCTTCACATCACGGGAGATATGGGCGGCTTTATGAAGTGGTTTTGTGAAAAGAGGAATCTCTTCCATCACTCCAAAGGATCTTGAAGGACAAGCATTCGAAATTGTCAAAGTCTTTCACTCGGATGCCAATCGCCTTCAATACCGGATGGAAGAATGTCATAAGATCTTGAGTGATCAAGTCGAAGTGCATTAGTTGTTCCAATGTGAACATGCCTCTTCCTCTCGGTGGTGAACACGACAAATGACCATTCGATCGAGTTCTTCTTCAACCATGACTGGACTATCTATGTGCTCGTACATCCGAATGAAGACCGCTTTGTCAATTTCAAAGATGAAAGTCGCTACTACACGCATCCGTGTCTTGAGCGGATGGTACCGATCAATTCGGTCCGACAAAGAACATGTGTATGACATCGAGGCTTCATATGGCATTTCTCATTGGTGGTTCTAAAGAAGAAATTCTACATTGAGAGACATGGAGTCGATAAAAGACGAAAGTCATTAGATCCAAGCCGCAAATTCTAAGTGTTGTCGGTGTAGAGATATTCCCAATCTATGGCTATGATTACCTTAAGAAGATCGTTCTTGAAGAGCGCACGGAAAGATCATGTGATAGAAGAAAGCGACTTCAAACATCTGCCGCCAAATGACTTTGAAGACCTCTATCTTTTGAACCTCCAAGGACATCTTGACCATCTACCTGCGTGAGAAGAAGGCTCTCTCTGCTTCACAACCTTTGGATCGGGGTCTTAGTCATTCGAAAAAGGGTTGAGGATTTTCACTAGGCATGGAAAGCTATGAGACTCGGGTCAACCTTACAAGGCCACAATGGAAGCCTCGGGACATGAATTTCGTCATGACTATAGAGTTCTTAACACCCCAGAGCCATCCTCTTCATCGACGGATATGGGACACGCATGTTAATGAGACTGCAAGAGCTCTACAAATTCAAAGATGGAACTCTCAAGATGGTCAAGAAGAATTGAACTCTAGAGTGAAAGAAATCAAAGTTGATCCAAGCCGTGGAACAAAACAAAATTCAGTCCGATGAGGATTTGAAGAGGTGTGAAGATTTCATTCTCAGCGATCGGGCGAAGACTTAAGACTCGAATGATCTTCCACAGCCTTGAAAGTTTTGTGGGTGGTAGACTTCGTGAAGGTCATTACAAACTACTTCAACGAACTGAATGAAGACATCTTCCGGAAGTAGGTTCAGTCTTGAATTTTTGATGTGTAAAATGTGGTGTATGTACTATGAACAACTATAATGTATGTAATAGTGTTAGGTTATGTATTGTGGTTTCCCTTTTTATCTAAAAAGGGAACTTCAGTGTTGTCTACTTCAGATCAATATAAAACCGGACACATTTTTCTCCAAAAAGTTTTGTTTCATACATATTTAAATCACTTGAGATCCAAAATCTCAAAGGATTTGAAATTTTGATCGGGGAGAAAATGTGATATAAATATGCAATCGATAAAGGTGACCAACTTGTCTCAGTGCATATTGCTCTCCCATATGTGCTAAACACTTTCGAATCTCGAAGCACATATTGAGGGGGAGCATATCAAAAGAAAATAAACTATCAAGGTACAAAGGTTTCAATGTTTTATCATATGTACCTTGATTGAGTTTTAAAGATTTTCTCTATGGCATAATGTGTTCATGGGGGTACTTTAAAGATCTCCTGCCTCTATGTGATTAAATGATTTCAAACAACCAACGCACATATTGAGGGGGAGAATTTACCAAAGAAAATCAAATGGCTTTTTCATAAGAAATTGTGGTCAAAGAAATATTTCAAAGTACTCTTGCCTCCATGTGCTAAACAATTTCAAGATCATATGCACATGTTGAGGGGGAGCATTTCTAAATGATCAAAACTATTAAGGTACAAAATGCTTTGATCTCGTATCACAACACCTTGATTGTTTTTTTTTTCCAAATGATTTTAATTGGTTTCGAGATGGAAAGAACTGCACTAAAGGATGGAAAGAACTGCACAAAGGACCGACCCGCTTACTTTATGCATTGGAGTTATAAGGATGGTAAGGTTAGGTATTTGTTCCCACGATCCGCCGTAACCGGAGGGATCTACCGAGGACAATCCACTAGATAGTATAGAAGTCCTTAGGTATGATGAAAAAGGAGAAAAGTGAGATATGGGAAGAGTGCCTCTTGACGAGAGCTAGAACTGGAATAAACCCAAAAGGTTCTAGTAATGAAGTTTCGTAAGCATCAAGTGGTTGAAGAATGAAAAAGAAATGATTGAGAAAAGGGTGAAAAGAAACAACCTCTATTTATTCAACCTTAGGCGAAACCGGGTTCAATTCATATGTTACCGGTGGTTACCAAGGTAACATCGGTATTGAAGACAAGACGTCATGGACCCAAAGACGCAATGCACTTCAACTTCCCAAGCTACTCAAGTTCCTCTTAAAAGGACTTGTTTCATTCTCACGGGAACCAACAGATCTATCGACTTTCTCTTAGAGTTTGTTGATATTGAAGAAGGAGACCCTCTCCTAGTCTCCCAAGATAGGAACCAAATGTGCACTATTGAGTCTAGAGCCACGAGATCATCAAATAAATCTCTTTAGGACACCATCATTGAAGACTCTCTGTTTCACACAATGTGGGAAGAAAGATTATATCTTATGAGCCCTATGCATTATCCTTGTGGTATTGCTGAACATCCGAGTGATATGCAAACATATTCACAATGAAGATGGAAAGCCTTCGAGCCAACATCAAACAAGCTCCGGTGGGTGGCATATGAGATCTATCCAATAGATCAACCATGTGACAACCGAATGTAAACAATGGGGCGAGTCATAATTATGATTCAATCTCGGTTCGAGTTATGGATTGACGGATACCTTTGAAAACCGGTCGTTGTGCATTAAAACTCTTTTCTTTAGCACATCGATCTGTACTCATATTTCAAAATAAAAGGTGTTTATGATTGACAATTGATTTCATTAAAACCTTCGTTTTATTTGCAAAATAATTTCTATTGAGCGGTACACGATTGTTTTTTCAAATCTCTTTCATCAATCAATGAATCTCAATTACCGGTTCACTCTCCGGTTTGAGAACAACTAGAGTAGTCATGAAACCCCGTCAAGGAAATTCTTCGAATTATACCGATCACGAGCAATACTTGTACTAATTAACGAGGAACCGTGGGCGTGTACCTCAATTCAACGAAGTGATCAAAGACACTTTCGTGCGCTTTAGTGCTAACTATTGTATGCAAGTACGCCCGACGCTTGCAAACGATCGTAATGAAGTGGTCAATCCATAGCCGCATGCTCACACATCACATTCATTTAAAAGAAATCATGATTAGTGCATCAATGACTCGATATTCTCATTCCATGCTTCTGCTACGCTGCTGCCAATATCATGAATCAATGAAAGCTTCCGCTACTCTGATAAGAAGATATCATGATCCAGAATGTGAGCATGTCGGTCCAAGTGTCACAATATCATATGCTGGCAACACAACAATGGGTGATGCTGAGATTAACTGTGGCTGATGATCTCTATTAAAACTCAAAGGTCATCAATGTGGATCAGCTCTATAACCTCCACAAAATATACATTGTAGTTGAACAATGATGAAATCACCACAGAAGCACAAAGTTTGAATATTTTGAAGATTTGATGTCTACGAGCTCAAGAACAATGTCAAGAATAGAATGCTAGGATGCAAAATGTAAATCATGGGGTGACCTCCCTTAGGGGGAGATTGTTAGGAATTAGAAATTCCATATGTGAAGAGTTGGTCACCCCAAATATTATCTAGCATAAGTTAGCTCGTAGACATATCGTTTGTTACGTTATTCAGTAGTTAGTTTGTAGCATAGAATAGTTTAGTGTAACACCGTGGAGGAAGGACGGGTCTTTACCCACAAGATCCCCGATCCACAGCCGTCGAGGTCGTTTAGTTTGTAACCTATAAATACCCTCTACCTCCCAAGGTAGAGGGTTGGATGTTCATTTGGAATCTAACTTTCCATGAGTTTCTCTTTCTAGAATATCCCACTTTCTCTCTCTAAAACCTTCTAATTATACGCCTTATTTGTGATTGATTGTGTGTTTGTGAAATCCAATATGTTACAAAGCTCCTACTCCGACATTGGTTTCTGAAAACAACAAAAAAAAAGTAAGGCAACTAACCTAATGTTCATGTGCACACATATTTTAATATAAGCTGCCTAACCTGTCATTGTCATCTGTATAATTTAAGGGCTCTACCGGATATGCTGGAAACTAAAAGAGAAGAGGTAAATGTGGCTGCAACTACTTCTATGGAAAAGCGCCACTTGAAGAAATTATCTGATGATCCATCTCTATCTACTCCATCAAAGCCAGCTGAGGAAAAACCACACGAGAGGTTAGGCAATGATATATCTATTCACATTTAACAAAAGTTTATAAGTTAACCAATCAAATCTCATTAATGGTTGGCTGTTAAAGGGATGAGCTTGAGGATTCAAAAACTGAAGTAGATGAGCGTAAGAAAACACGAAGGTTTGTATGGCATAAGTTTTTTTCAATCAAAGTATAACCTACCATGACAAGTAATGTTTTTGTATGTTAGGTATGTTATTGAGGATTCGTGGTCGGATAAAGAAGAGATAGAACATATCAAAGATAGGCAGTTGTTAAGAAGAATATCAAAAACGGTATATTTGAAATTGTAAAATATGAATTACTTAACCGCTATGTTGCTATTGTAATTAGTGTGTGTTTTACGGATGTAGGCTCTTTATTGACTTGCCGGAAAACCTCACAGATGAGCAAACCAAGACATCAAAGGGAGATCTTCTAGAGAAGGGTTAAAAGAAGTAGGAACCTAGATTAAATTTACCCATTGCTTTGCTATTGTGTTACATCTTAATCGATGAGTTTTTCCAATGATTTGTCGTGATACTGATCCGCATCGGCCGCAAAATAAAGATCAAGCAAATAAGGGCTTTGTAGCAAGGAAAAACAAAGACTTATGAAGTGAAGGTTTTCATTAATAGTCGATAGTAGAGTTGTAATAAGATGGGTCATTATAGTTGATATGATCCTGAATTGGTATATCTTTGAATTGAACACGTTAATGTCAAATTCATTGTCTACACGAAGAGTTAATAAAGTAAACATTAAGTAGTAGAGACCGCTTTACCCCAATGTTAATTGATTATTCATGATGACTTGAAGAGGGTTCAAAAGATCTACTTTATGAGGTTTTACTATCTATTAGCATATGTATTACCTAAAAGTAGATTGATAAAAATAAGTGGATAGCTAGGAACACTAAAGTACCCAAAGGATTCTTATGCAAACACATCTACCAAATTACAACAAGGATTTATTATTACTCAAATATAAACCTAAGAAATACACATACAGCTGCCCAAATTACTACATTTTTGTTGTATATTGTATACCACCTAAATTCTAAATTTTTAGAGATATCAATTCTCCCACAACAAGGAAACAAACAAACCCAAATATATTTATGTTACATTGTTCAGGAAATCAATGTGAAATAGCTATTGAATACATGTTCATGTCTATTCAGTTGCTTATCAATAAATGCTTCAGTTTAAAAACACTTCTATTTCATAATATAAATATTAGATTAATGCTCACATTCCAAAACAATTCAACACTATGTCACATACTATCGATACACGCTACACGCCAGCTCATGTTCTAAGGTTGAAAACAAATGTACGAGTCGTACTCATAAGAAATGTGAATCCAAATGGAGGCCTGTATATGGGAACCCATCTTATTGTCAAGAGGCTAGGAAGATTTGTTATTGAAGCAGAAATCATCATGTTCCAAATCTAGGAGAGACGGTTTTAATATCAAAATTTACTTTCATGTTAAACATGAATATATGGCCATTCAAGGTCCAATGTAAACAGCTTCCCATAAAAGTATGTGGTGCAAATGGTGTTAGAAAACAAATGGAGGATGATGAAGCATGACACGAAACATGATGATTAAAAGTCTCAACCAATATGGAGTAACAAAAAAAATAAGAAGATGAATGTCAGCCGTTGTTAGGCTCTAGAATCCTTAAGTGGTTATTCATCTAATAACGAATGTTGTATTTTCTCTTATTACCTAATAAATGGATATGCTATATTTTACCGAAACATGTTTAAGTAATGCTCAAGTCAGGTATATATGATGATTGCTCATGAACAATAAACTATTGTGCATAACATTCTGAGTACACTATTCGCATTTTCAATTATCAATCAATGATGCATTTAGAGCACAATATCCCAAAAGTTAGCCTATTGAGCCTCTTCATTTGACCCATGTCCAAATATATATGTGTGAGTTACAACCTTATTGACACATTCAAACAACCATCTCTATGATAAACAATGGATCATTGTAAGTCAAGATGTAATTTTTTGAATATATAAAATTTGTTTCTGCATCTTGAAGTATGTGAATGTTTATCTCAAAGAATCAAATACCAATCCCAAGAAGATCCCATCTCTGTCCAATCTATTCCACGACTCAATAATAATTCATTCACATACATAAATAAGATCATATGGCAAAATTGAGACTTGTTGTGGGCTTAAATTAGAAAACATAATGGCTATGAAGCGAGGTTAAGACATGCACCCTATATGTTCATACAACGAATTATCATTTCAGTTATATTAAGAAATTGTAAATGTTAGTTTAGAATCGGCAGCCAAGCAAACAAACAGGAAACAACTTAAGCTAAAAGGCCCAATAGTTGTATCCAACATACCTAAAGTTATCCACAAAAGAACACGGTCAACATATAAAGGTAGCTTTTTAGTGCATGTGCAGTTATTTTATTGAAGATGCATGATTAATATAAAAATGAACTGTTCAGGAAGCACTTTGAATTACCAAATTCCAGCAGCAGATATTATATTGGAACCGGCGCAACACGTAGGGGTAAAAGAAAAGGAAAAAAAGCAGGGTACACCTCTAGAGGTAATTAATCCAACCATTCAAGCAAATATGTCGAAGACTCTTAATATATATAACTGTAAAGTAGTTTCAGAGATAACTTATTGTTATTATTTCATTATGAACAAGGAGTACATGTCTCTTACCATAATATTGGCCCGCCAACGTCGTAATGCTAGAACGGTGATGCTATGATGTGGTGTGAAGAGAGAACTAATAAGGCACACAAGTATAGAAATCCAACATTTTCCTTTCTTGCCAAGATAGTAAAGTCCTCCTTCCAAAATTCAATAAGGCATCCGTCCCATTACAAAACTTGCTTGATTATACCAATTGCCTTGGATCAAAATTTAGATATGAGTTTAGAGTATACAACAGTATGTTTTGCTATATGGATTTTGGAGCAAAAATAGATAACTCAATTAACTCATGTAGGGGTCCATAAACGCTCAGGATTAACGGCCAAAACTACCACCTAATAGGGTCCCTACTTCCGACAGAAGGAGAGCAAGCCAAGTTTGCTCACTTTATTTCTTTGACACGCAAAATGAACTTAATAATCGCATGTCTGCTTATAGAGAAAGACATGGGTGACAAGCGATGACCATTATCAAGAGCCAGTGTCAATCACTAAAATAAGTTGGTGTTTATTTTTCGAATCCTGTGTTCAGCCATGGCCAGCTATATGTTGCACTCTCTAGAGTCACAAGCCCATAGGGACTGAGAATCCTAATGACTGGAGACGATACCAAAGACTTACAACAACGAACACACAATATTTTTTACGAGGAGGCTTTCAAAAACCTTATTTAGATTAAAACTATTATGTATCTGTATCTTTTCAAACAATTGCAAACTTTCTAATTCATTCATGATGAAATTGAGTTTCTCTTAAATTATAAATATCCAACGTGATAAAACATTCCACCTATCTGTAAACATTTAGCTACAATTAGAAAAGCATGCTCAGTTATAAAGCTATATGACATATTAATGTTGAATTGATAAGTATTCCTAAAAACTACATGTGTAACTTATAAATTTGTAGTGCTAATGCTTTTTCATAATCCAATAGTGTCAGCTGAAATTCAAATGCAAATTCCATTTACTTTTGTATCTAAAATAATTTTTCATACTCGATATTTTCATTAGTTTAGACCATCACTATATTAATCGACCATACTTCTTTGCTCATTTTAGGTGCCTATCAGTTAACTGAAAACCAGCACTGATTTATTTAGGAATATCTAAAGACATCATATTGCAGTAATTACCAAAAGTACCAATTAAACTTCTCATAAGTAAATTTAGTTAATGAGTTTTAAGAAGTTACAAGACCTTTTTGTAACTGCAAGGAAACTCAACTGCTTGGTGATGCTAATATAAGTAACCTGCTATCCTCTACCCATACTCATCCACGTGTAGAATAACACATACGTATACACTATCCAGCTTAAAAAATTGCGTGTAGCAGGGAGGTGATAGCCGAATACTTTGACAAGCCAATAACTTCAGCTGCAAAAGAGCCTAACATTGGATTAACTGTTTTGAAAAGACAATGTAGAGATTTTGGAATTCAATGTTGGCCACATCGTAGTTTAAAAGTATACAAGCATTGATCGACAGTATTGAGGTTAAAATTAAATTTAAACTAACATGTTATTTGTAGCATTTTCCAATAATAAAGTTGCAAAATTAGAGGCTACCATATTACTTAGAACTTTGGTTGACTTTATAGGCTGAAAATGGAGGTGCACAGGCTGATGAGTACATGCAAGACATATTACAAACCCTTAAGGAAGAAAAGAAGCAGATAAAAGAAAACCCAGATTTACAACTTGTGCCAGACACTAAAAGGTGGAGACAAGTCAATTTCAAAGCTCAGTACGAAAAAAAGGAAAGCTATGGCGTTGATATTATCATTAATAAACAAAACAGCAACAAACGTGGATACGCAGCTGCAATCTCAGTCTCTTAAAAATGACGCAACTACTGATGAAATTGAAGACGGCTATTGTAAACACTGCGCGGAACAAGAGTAGCAGATAACTCAACTTTAGATGTTTAAGTTTTTAAAACTTATTCCCTTCTATAGTATGAAAGTTAGTAATTTATAACAAGATAAATAGTTTTGTGTTATTTACTACAACAATGGCTATTTAAGGTCGGTCTCGCATACATGTATCCAAAAACATACCCAAAGGCGCTGCACGTACCTCTTCAGGTAATAAACAAAGGATGTTTTGAGTTTAATAATTGAAAGACCCCAACCTAAAGCTCACCACATATTTTGTTTGTAAATATTGAATAGGATGTTGAACGTATCTACGCACTCTGATTTTCCCCTTTAATTTCTTTTGATATCTTAACGGTCTAGCAAAATGTCTGGCGCAAACCTTTGCACAAAGCCTATTTAGATAGCAAAAGGGATTTGAGATGGATATAAGATGTCCCATCTACGTTAATATTAGTCTCTTATAGCTGTCTGAATAAACTAAACTAAAAGTGTTTAAGTTTAATTTTTGCATTATAAGCTGATAATGGAGGTGCAAGATATGATGAGAACAAGCATAAATAATTGCAACTTTGTGCCACTCTCAGTCAAAGTATTATTATTCGATGTCAAGTTCCAGCCCATTCTACTACAACTATATACTGAGAGATGCTAACAACTTCAAGCTAATCATGGTTCATTGGGACGGGCGTCGCTAGGGACCAATGATTATATCCTCTCCCGTAAAATATATATTCACGTGTCGCCAACGGATGCCAGCCACAATGAAACATGATTGACTTGAAGAGATTTACCAACTTTGTATACAATTGTGTTGACATTCATTCGCTATAAACATACAGTCTTTTATTTTTCCAAAGTTGCCATTTGCTAAATTTAACGCTTTGATCATCAATATTATCTCGCTTGGAAAATGTATCACCATTCAAGCGTTTAAATAGCGACCATAGGTAGACAAGCATAAAATGCTTTTGAATTGTCACTTATGCATACTACAATGTTGCATAGATTCTTAAACATATATCGCCTATTCCGCTGCAAGCTAATGACCATTAATCTACTCTATCGAAAAATGAAGACTTATTCCTTATTAGGAAAATACGTCCGTAAATAAAAAAACTATCATCACATCAATAGCCCCTATCCTACTATCATGAATAATTTTCGAAAACCGTAAATATAAAATTCGATCACACCAAAACATATATAAAATTAAAACATTTTCATTTCATTATCATCAAAGCAATACATTCCTATCTTCCACTCATGAATCGGTTTTCATTATCATTTCACTAACAATTAGGATAGAACAATTAGGACTATAATCAAACCATACTACAAAACATAACCAAGTAACGATTTTTTTAAATAAAATAGATCTAATCAATCCAAATCTGAAAATCGGTTTAAAAAATAATGAACATATAATTGATGAAACAATACCGATACAATCAATCCCTTAAAGATAAAGTTTATTTTGATTCTTTATTGTTTGATTTCATTTATATTACTTCAAACTGAAACCCCTAAAATCGCTCTAGAAACTTATTTCACCAACATATGTTTTTATGTGTGTTTTATTCTTGTGTGAGAGATAAAGTAAGTCAATCGCTTCTAAATAAATTATATATAAAAAAAAGTAAAAATAAATTAAAAAACAAAATTGGGACCTTAAACCTAAAATTTTATTCATTATTTAACAACCTAATTACATCTTAGGTTTCCATCATGACATCAACCAACAACCAAGGAAAACATAGCTAAACCCAACCAGGCTACCTACACCATTGACCAACACAAAAGACACTAAAAATCCGAACCCAACCAAACCAAATCATACTTCTCCAAGATGGTGATATGCTCATTCTTTTTGGTGATAATAGCACGCACGTCAACCAACATGGCCCAAGCACCTCCAACAAACGGCGCTCCATCACATGAACCTCATGAAGGTACTCATAGGTCTCATCAGCAGCTTATTCTTCATCAAAGTTAAGAGACAACACCTCAATCATTCTCTCCGCGGCGCTTATCAACCCTCTAACCAATTTCATTCCTTCGTTCCCCAGCCACATAACCATCCCTTCATCTTCACAATTTCTTGATTGAATAAAACTTGAAGCGGTTGTGTAGCTTATCGGATCCGCACACATCTTTCAGCTCATTGATTAATGGGGTTTGAGACATTTTTTAGATGATGATTTGATAGTGGTTAGGTCACAGATGATGTTTTGTTGAAAAAAGATAATAGGACTAATGAAACTAAACGAATCACTAACATAATATATTGTAACTGGAGAAACTTAATCATTGAAAATATTAACTCGAGTATTAATTTGTACAGTTCGTTCGTCTTCCCATGCAGAAACATCAAATCCGTAATTAACATAAACTTGACAAATACAGCATAAAACCCTCCAACTTGAAAATGCCTCAAAATTAACTAAACTTTGCAATATAAGAAAAGTAGCCCTCAAAGTTTGTCTATTATGATCAAACATAATATTTCCTTAAACCTACTTCATTAACAAATGTATTTTGAACTTATCATCTCTATCTATGTATCATTATCATGGTTTTTAACAATCTAATACGATAAACCTAAATATCATCTTCATTATTTCAATGAAACTCAATTAAAATTAATTAAATAACGTCACCAACATCCTTCATTCGGTGATCACAAATACAAATTGCAAACTTTTCCAATAAATAAAACAATAAAATAATTAACTTACTACATTGCATATAAATGATTCTATAAAACTTATATTACAAACATTGACACATCCTTGATAAGAAGTATATAAACATCTGCACAAACATTACGTAAAAAACACGTACATTTCTCAAATGGCAACAAACAAAATCTGCGACAATCTTGAGAACACATTGATATGAATTCAACCGTCTGCACACATCATTGATAAAAAGTATATAAACATCTTCACAAACATGACGTACAAAACACGTACATAACAAAATTCTTTCAACAAGCAACAAAATTGTTACGAGACAACACGAGTTATAGATTGATGTACATGGGCGTCGACATCATACTAAGAACCCGACAATTTACACAAACAATACACTATGAACACGTAAATACAACTCAGATGCATCGCATGTTTATTTCGATTAAAGCTTTATTTAAGCTTATTTTGTAGAGATGATAATAAACAAACATCTAATTAAATTCATTCATCTTCATAGCATTTCCTTCTTCGACACGAGCATCGACCTTTGCTGCATGATAACATCAAATAATTTTGAATATTAAGTGTTAATTTCCCCCGATTATGCTCGTATTTTATATCATTTATATGGATTTACGCTTGTTTTCATATGTTTTACACTTTCAGGTAATTTACGAGCATTGGAGCTAAAGAGACGCGGATTTGGAGAGTTTATTGAAGATTTATCATAGTGTGCTCATTTTGAAAATATTACGGCATAACTCCTCTCTCACATTACGTCGTAATAGAAGCGTGGCTCAAAAAACCAACTCAACTGAAGATTATGGCATAACTCCCTCTAAAGATTACGCCATAACTTATTAGGTCAAATGAGGTTATGCGCCGCAGCAGATTATGACGTAACCAATTACACAATTATGGCATAACATGGATTTATTGAAGATACGGCGTAACTCCTTCCAGATGTTATGCGACAACCAGCATTTTTAGTACAAAATACGAAGATAAGGGTGTTACGGCGTAACTCTTAACATTAGTTATGCCAAAACCAGAGCTGGCCTATAAATACCCCACGATTTCTAGCATTTGAGATCATCCCATTACACACACAACATCTGTGAACGTGAAGAAGAAGTCAAAGGCAGATCTAGAGGAGCATACGGAGCTATCTCGAAGGGAGAAATCACTCCCCTACGATAAGCATTAGCATTTTATCTTTTCTTTACTTTCAATTCATGTATTTCGTAATGTTAAACATTGAATCTATTGTTTTAGTTAATATGAGCGCTAAGCACCTCTGGTTCTAGCCTAGTTATGATTCCTTAATTTTTTTGTTTATGTTTACATTGCTTCCGTATAATTATTTCTAAGTGTATGCATGCATAGTTTGTTGGTTGCTACCATTGTTTCGGTAGTTTTGAATGGAGGTAGTGGCTAGTTACTTAGGAGATATGACCAACTAACCCTAAGTAGGTAGAATGAGTGGGAAGGGTAAGATATGACCAACTGACGACCCTTTCTGCTTGTGCGATTTGACCAACTGATCACCTACCGTTTGGATGAACTTAAGAAGTCGGGGATGAGTGTTTAAGTTTCTAGCGCACGGGCACTCATTATTATGAATCTAGCATGTAGCGGTACTTAATGACTTGGCTTAGGGGACTAAGAAAAACTGGACTTATGACGGGTCACCTGACTGATAGGTTAGGACGAACTCACCAAATGCTGTCCTAGAGACTTTGACCCCACCTGAAGTAATTGGAAGTAATTAGACGTAAACATAACTAGTTAGGATGAGTAACTAGGTTAGCACCCCTCTCCTCTATTGATCACAACCCTCGCCTTTTATTTTCTTTAGTAGTTAATTAGTTAATTCAATATCAAAATCATCTTAAAATCATGACACCTAGACTTAGTATAAATCCGCACACATAGCTCTTGGGACGACCTCGGTTTCTTGAATACTACACCACACACGATCGGGTACACTTTCGTTAGTGCATTAGGGTATACCATAGGTATAACGAGAACTTATAAATATTAAAACCGGTCAATAAAACTCAGATCACCGCAAAACCGGGTTTGCTAACTTATAAAGTAATTCTGATGTCTCTCCCGAGTTTTCCGTGGCGCTCAACCGCATCCAAAGCAACCACATAATTACCTAAGGCTTCCATGTTCGCAATCATACCTCGGTTTCTTGCCATTATCCTCCTCAAATGCTCACAATTTGCAACAAGCAATTTAGTCAACGCAACATCTTCGCCAGCCTTCTGAATAAACCACATACGCATGCAATCATTCAATTTAGAAGAACCCGAAAGAGTAATCAAGTTCTCTAGCATTTGAAATTGTGCCGTTGTATCAGAATACAAATTTTTTCACATCTAAGCATGATAATAGTGTCAAATAAATAGGCAAATATTCACTTATGTAACCTATGTAAATTTAAAAAGTGCAATTGAAAAGACTATTTTAAATAGTCATTATTTACTACATAATTTCAAAGTCCAATCAAATACCCAAAACTAAAACCAAAATTATACTAACGTAAGCATTCTGCGTTCCAGATTTAGATTAGCCCGTGTGCAACGCATGGGTCAGAATGACTCGTATTAAACAATTTAACAGTTAGCTTCTTAAACTCATCATCTAACTTTTTATGACTTCTGTAACATAACCAACAGCCCGTTAACGTTCTATCACTACGTAGTACGTGCAATACCAAATCTAAATCTCTGAATAAACAAAATAACAAAAACTAGCAAAGATAAGAAACGCCCAATTTATAATCTTGTTTTTTGTTTCAGTATATAATAGATGTTAAATGAAATTACTGGGTACATGAACAAATACAATCTCTACAACCAACAATTACAAAAACACTTTTGACGACGAATACAAACTTCAACACATGGTGCCATATCATGCCCAGACCTAAGGAATTGAAATATATAGCTGAAGTAAACAACATATTCGATGACCACAAAACACATCAAATTTGCCTAATTAAGTTAAATATATCATGAATTGTGAAGCAAGTAAATGACGAAAATTGAAAAGATAGCCGCTAGATGATGGCAAGAAAAAGGCCACCAACCAATTGAGAAGTGAGAATGACTTGGGGGGTTCTGGTTGAATTAATTTGTTGGGATTGTATTGTATATGCTTGTCACGTGATCTTTACTTTTTATACTCTTGTCCTCAACAACAAAAAGACACAGAGATTTCCAAATTCCACTACTAAAAGGATGGAAATCAAACAACATCAAATAACAAAGGGCTAATTTATCGAGAAATCAAATTTCTCCACCACTTTATTTCTCACGCCAACCAAATAGAGGAAATCACCTCAATTCTTTTTCTCTAGCTTCAATTTCCTTTACCAAACACACCCTAAAGGAAAACGATTTTTGGATAATTCATTGAAACGAAGGTTAGATCTAAACAATAGAAGAGCTCAATTTCGCCTATTTGTCAAAACTGAGCATTTATATTAGTCAGTGAAAGTCAAAATTGAATTAATTGTTGTCAAACATATTTTTGTGTCATGTTAATTTTATTATATAAACAAAAATAAGTATGGCTTTTGGATCCCCTTTTTTCAAATTATGAATTCAAATCTAAAACAACCTTATATTTTGATTGTTTAATACAATTTACAATTAAACCTTACACTTTTCAAAATGGGTTAATCCTAAATTCAAATTTATGTACTCAATTGTAAAATTATCAATTTTCATAATTTTTATAGCACATATAGGTTAAACTTATAAATAACAATATTTATTATTATTAATTTTATTAAATTGATCGTAATATTAAAAACTTCCTAAACATACGGGTTATATTTATTAAGCTTAAGCATGCTTTATTGAGTGTATACATGTGATTATAACATATAGACAATTATCATACTATCTTATAAAGCATTTAGCCTTTCTTTAAATAGAAATACTTAAAAATTCAGCTTGCTTATTATAGAAATTCAATAGCTTACACAACAAAAAGCATAATGTAAACTACTTTAATGCACACATTTAAAAGACATAAAACAAGTTTTACTAGAACCGTAATGTACACTACTTTAATGTTATTAATATAGTCAATGTTTTTAATGTAGTCAATTAATTGGTCAATAAATACAATTAATGCAGTTATTAAAATATCCCTTACATAAGAAATACAAATTATTAAACATATTGTACAACCAACTTAAACACAATTCCTACATTAAATGTCAATAATACAAATAATGAAGCACATTATATAAATGTTCAAGTCCGAACGGGCAACGGGCCAAACGGGCTAGAGCTTGAATGGGCACGGGCCAAACGGGCTCGAGCCCGAACGGGCACGAGCTAAACGGGCACGGGCCAAACGGGCTCATGTTATACGAATTGGTTTAAAAAGTCCAAAACAGGATCCCATACTAGAAACTAACGGGCTAAATGGGCATGCGCCAAACGGGCTCATGTTATACAAATTGGCACCTCTAATATTTACTTATCACAATTGTATAATAAAAAACATTGTCATTAGTTAAGGAATTGAAATACGTTATATGAAATTCTTGATATCCGTAAATTTATTGTCAAAAAGAACATAATAAACTAAATTACATGATTCATCGGAAAATTTTATTTCAGGGTACCCGCGTGGCGGTGGGTACCATAACATTTATTAAATTAATTTTGTATAAAACAGTCCAAAAAAAAACCATTTTTAGTTGCAATCCAAAACAAAAAATATAGAGTATAAACTTGAGACAAGACTCCTTAGAGCTCCCGCCAATAGTGAAGTGGCCAAGGATTGATCGAAAAGGCGCAACCTTGCGGCCCCTAGCCACCTACCTACTCATGTTTGTAGCTCGATCAGAGGTCAAAACTGTGGTCTGGTGGAAAAACAGAAGTTCCTCGTATCAAGTGATACGTGAATTACTCAAGAGTGCTTTGCCATCGCCGTAGGCTGGCGGAAATAGCTTGATTGGTAGAGCATAGCCTTGCCAAGGCTGAGGTTGAGGGTTCAAGTCCCTCTTACCGTTCTCGGCTTTGTTGTTTAGTTGTAACGAGTGTGCGCCCTTTAAAGATAGGGGTAAGACACGAGTCATAGTTATTGCACTGCCTTCGCTTTCCTTACTTTGCTCTCACGATTTTCACTTCTGATTGGTTCAATCCCCAACCTTAATGAATCGAGTATAAAGGGGCTAAGCGATTCAGGTTTTTGTTCGGTTCCCATTCAATCCCCCACCCACCTCATAGTTAATTAGTGAGTAGGGTGGTAAACTAAGAGGCCGTCGGCCTCCTCTTCAAACCTGTCGTCGCCAACCTGGCGGTTCTTCGGTCTTCGCTTTTGGCAGAGGGAGTGCTTGGTAGTTGCGCTTTCTTTTTCCAATATCAATTTGGTTATGTCAGCTGGTCTAACATTTTGTGATGGTCTGGTTTGGCTAAACAACGATGGTCTGAAGGAAAGATAGATTTGAGTTCAAGTGACATAGGATTAAGAAAGGTGATGTAATTATGTAAAACCTCACATGCACGAGGTTTAACACCTAATGCTTTTATTCTTTTTAACCAAAGACCTCCATAGATATTTTGGTTTCTCTAAATTTATTATATAAACAATATTCAGTTTTATTGTTACTAGCCATTTGTGTATCTACCATTTAAGGTAACCAACTTATGTTTATGAACCTAAGAGTTGGATTTAGGCCAATAATTTTCTTTTTTTTTATTGTGCAAAATTTCCGACTTCAAATTGTCATTAGAAAAAAAAACAAAATTCTTTCTTTGGCAACTTTTCAGGTTAATTTGATTGGGACATTAATATTACACTTAGAAACTATTAATACTTCACAAACAAATGTTTACATAATTCTTTTATGGGGTTTACTAGTTTATTAATGATGTGGGTTTTGATGTTAATGTTCTTTCTATGTTTTATATGTAGACTTCTTAGACAAACCAAGTCATAAACTAACGTTTATCTATAGCTCTAAGGCCTCCTATTTACATGGTCTTTGATCGAGTAACAATAAACAAGAATCTATTGATGGGCTGCAATCAAGTTAATAAGTTAAGGTTACTAGGTTACCACTGCTCTCTCGTACAACTTACTTGAATTGTACAAACCTTTATATATACTTATAGACTCCAACACCGCTCATTCTTGTTCCGCTTCAACTTAAACTCACAACCACTTATTAATAGGTTATATAAGGTGGACTTAGATCTACACGTCAAATTTAAATTCAAGTTCAAGCTCATACACATAAAATTAAATTGAGCTCAAAACCTTTTAAATGCCATGCTTGCATTTTATGAAAGGGTATAACACTACTACATAACAGATCTTCAGTGACAGATTTTTCCGTCAGAAATCCGTCGGTAACAGCTGTTTCCGACAAGCTTGTGACAGAAATACGGTGTCGGAGAAATCATGGTCGCTAATCACTATTCGTTGGAATTCTGTTGGAAACACCGACTGAGAAAGTGCGTCAGTAATCTGTTAGTAACTTTGCCATCGGAAGTCTGTCGGAAAGTCGTCTGAAATAAATCCATCGGAAATCTGTCATAAAAATGTAGTCGATAAAGGGTCACAATTCTGTCACAAAATTACAACTAGTTTCACTCATTAAAGCTTGCATATATCATTAAATCATGTAACTAAAATTATTTAAAAAAGAGTGATAAATAAAATGGATGGTTCAAAATTAACTATTCAAGATGTGCTTATTTTGAACATTCAAGTCAAAACAGTGTCATTCATTTGATCAAAGAAACATTCAAGTCAAAATAAGGGATTCAAAATAGAGTATTCAATCCAAATATTCAAAATGATATGACATTATTCAACTAAGGTGGAGGGCGTGAATCAGTAAACTTCTTGAACATCGAGTTAATGTCATTCATCCTTCGTTGCCATTCTCTCTCCCGAGCTTGTTCACGAGCATTCGCCTCCAATTCTCTTGGTTGCATGTGCGCTAGCACCTGATGCTCCACTAGTCGTTGTACCTCAATTTGCATATCTCTTTCGAATTGTGCTCTCATTTGTGTGTTGTCCTCTTGCAATCTTCTTATCGTCTCTTCAAACGTCTGTACCTACGTTGTAATAAGTCCCATTTAATATTAGAACAAAGATATTAAGAAAGTCCCATTAAACTAAACTGAATAAAGAAAAGTCCCATTAAACAACACTGAATAAAGAAAAGACCTAGAAATAAAAACTAGAACTTTGCAGTATCTATCACCATGTTCGAGTAAACCGATTTGCAGTAAATAAATATTAACCCTTTATTATCTAAGTTCAAACTTTGTATATTTTAGAATGTCTTACTACAACCAGCTTCAACCAATTTAGAGTCTCTGTTACACTAATATGATAATATGAAGAGAACAAATTGTCCGTCAAGTTTTCAGTCCACTACACGAAGTAAATCAATATACAATAGCCTCGAAACAAGTACCGTTTTAGGTTTATTCCTCAGTACTAAAATTATTCCAAACAGAATTAGGTACCACACAACATTCTTCTCAGTTAAGAGTCCAGTTTGTTTTATTACAACAAAAACCAAATATCGCTAAGTCATATCAGTCCGATCAAGAATTACAAACTTCATCCGTACATAAGTTATCATTTACACTTCCTTGAGTAATAAATACAGTCCAAATTTCATCAAGTCTAATAAACTTCCAATTTTTATTTACCGGTCCGATTAAGAATTATGTCTTTACAATTTTCCTAAAGTAACATAAAAAGTCAGTCCGAAACTCATCAAGTCAAACAAACTTCCAATATTCATTATCCTGAGTTATATAATATATAAATCGATCAATATCAGTCCGATATAAAAATGGTCATTAATTAGCGACGGATATATATCTATCGGAAAATCTGTCACTGAAAGTCCACTTTCTAGTAGTGTAATAACTTGAAATAAGTTCATGTAAATAAATAGATCATGTTTATCATTTTCAATTCCGTGAAGAAACTTGGATGATGGAAGAAACCTCTATGAAAGGCTGATGCAGTGTAGAAAAGTCTAAGAAAGATTGATTGGGATGTTGTTACGAGGTTCTGATGTGGATTTCCAGGTTCGATTTTGATCAAGCAACATCATGTAATCATGCAGTAATAATAATAAGAAACAAAGTAAAGAAGATATGTTGAACCCTATAACTGATATTGATAAATGAAAAGGGTTGCACTGAATTACAGAAATCCTACACTATAAATACTGTATGAATCGTTGCCTTGTGGCAGTTATGCCGATTCATAGAAAAGTAAACGTTGTGATGAAAAGATACAACGTTTCAGTAAAACCTAAAATCTAAATAACCGTTACTATGTAACTGCCATCTATTGGGTTTGTTTGGGGCTTGGCCCAAACCAGAAAAGTGCAGGCTTCATTCCTTTGGGTTGTGCAGGCTTTGGCGTTAAGACCATTCTTCTGGTTCTTCATGATGTGTCGACTTGCAGCCATAATACAGGAGTAAAGACCTGTTAATCTTCATACAAAGATTAATGGGATTATTGTTTTCCAACATATTCCTCCCTAATCTTATTAATCTTTGTATTCTCAATCTTCTTGTTCTTGATTCTTCTTGCTCATGCCTTCCTTCAATTTTGTAGTTAATTGATACTTGTTATATTAAAGATCAAAAATAAATAAAATGCTCAATCTTGACTGTTCTTCTTGTCTGCTTGTTTCATAGGGTTTGATCACAGGATCTTGTCGATCTCTATGGCATTCTCGCCTGGCATTCTTGCCTTGAAACATGTCCTTCTGTTCCAAAAAAAATGATCTCCTTGCAGTGCTTATCATAGCAATTGAAGTCGTCCAAAATATTGATTGTAGCATGTAGATCTTCGCGTCTTGTTTTTGACAGGCCAAGTATCACATGGCTTTTGTTGGTAAAAGAGAAAAACCAACAAGCCTCTTCAAATGCATCCATTATTCCATGGTTGCTTCCTTCTTGGTTAACCACCATCTCGGTGTTTGTAACCGTTTCTGAATTTTTCTTCAATTGGCATGGCTTCCTTTTTGTTTCTTTGAGTGATGATTAAAATGAGTGGATGTTGTTTGATCCCCTAGGCTCTGATGCCAATGTTACGAGGTTCTGATGTGGATTTCCAGGTTCGATTTTGATCAAGCAACATCATGTAATCATGCAGTAATAATAATAAGAAACAAAGTAAAGAAGATATGTTGAACCCTATAACTGATATTGATAAATGAAAAGGGTTGCATCAATTACGAAATCCTACACTATAAATCTTGATGAATCGTTGCCTTGTGGCGCTTATGCCGATTCATAGAAAAGTAAACGTTGATGAAAAGATACAACGCTTCAAGAAACCTAAAATCTAAATAACCGCTACTATGTAATCGCCATCTATCGGGTTTGTTTGGGCTTGGCCCAAACCGTAAAAGTGCGTGCTTCATTCCTTTGGGTTGTGCAGCTTTGGCGTTAAGACCATTCTTCTGGTTCTTCATGATGTGTCGACTTGCAGCCATAATACAGGAGTAAAGACCTGTTAATCTTCATACAAAGATTAATGGGATTATTGTTTTCCAACAGATGTAACTCTGTGGACCAACATCTTTGTAGATTATGAGGGTTTAAGAAGACTTCAAATTGGAGGTAGGGTTTTAAGTTTAATTTTGTTGTCTACTAGTGTAGACTTTCCAAGTAAACTCATCTTAGTCCAAAACTCGTTAGTCATTCCTTCATTAAATACAACTTTGAAGTATACATGTTACAACTGTCTCAAATTATGACCACTGATATTTCATCCTCTGAGGTTATGAAGCACAAAACTACAGCTCTCAAAGTAAACTCATCTTGGTCTACAAGGTCATTTGTCAGTTATTTTCCATTCATCTGGTGGCCTTTTTAAACTATCGTCATGTAACATAAACTATCGTTCAGAATATGAATTGCTTCATAAATAAAACTCACAAGTACATATGTCACAATTTCCAAAACTATAACCAAAGTCCCACATGTCATTTTTTGAGGATACGAGGCACAAAATTACACTTATCATCGTCTATACTTCCTGCAAAAATGAATAAAATTTTTGACTTTATAAATCCCAGACTATAATTGGTTAGGAACAAGGGGCTTGAAGCCAAATAATGCACTACTTTCAAATCAAAAACCAACAACAATTGAACACCCAATGATCTCTTTTGGTATGATTTCTGTTTTCTATGTATATTTTTATAAATTAGTTAAGTGCTTACAGAGCCAAAGCTGTACCGAACTGCAGCATAGACAAGGCTATTTGCATTATGGAAACCGGGCTTGAAGTGAAATCTCCTCCAACCAAACATGTAGCAAGCCAAAGATAGACTTTGCATGAGATAACTTTTCCTCAATCAGTGCCTCAGAATAAACTCTCCCTATAATAGTGAAAAACTTCACATACAGTCTTCTTATATGTCGATAAGTAGTACCCACAAATCAAATTTTAACAGTAATAGATATTGTGTAGTTCATGAATAGACAAACGGCATACCAATGCATTATTGAATGAACGTGAGCAATCATTAGTCTTTAACATTAAAAGGATGACACATGGCAGTTTATGCAAAAGTTGTGTGATTTGAGGAAAATATAGGGAAGCAAAACAAGAAAAAGGCTCTGTTAGTTAGTAGAGCCATAACACTTGGGTATTCAGATGCAGATGCTCAATTTTCATAACCAAGAGAATGAAACTAGATCATTTGAAAATGAGACGATAACAGCTAAACCCCATAGAAACTTCCCACCAAACCTTATACATTATTGGGCTAATCCCAATCTTACCCATTTACCCCTTTCGACCAAGTCAAACCCAATGGGTCAAAACACATAAAGTCAACATGATAGTTACAAATGTAAGTGCTAAATAGCAGTTACAACATAACTGCCATATGGCAGTTATTTCCCTAACCGACATGCCTCTTCAACACACCCTTTCATCTTGTATATATAGTTAGCAATTATGTAACATAAATGATGACATATTATTGATTTAATACAAAGCATATTTCCAGAACCTTTGTTTCAATATCTGTATTGGTATATTTTGACTTTTGACTTAGTAAGATCATAAGATCCATAATCGTTGAGGCCAACAATTGGTATCAGAGCGGTTTGGTCACACTAACCAAGAATCATCATTTACCAGTTTCGTTTTAGTTTCAGAATCAATAAGAACCATAAAACAGTCTCGATATAAAATTGTTTTTCTGCAAAACAAACTGAACACAAATCAAAAGATATCATCTTTGTGTTCTATACTTTGTCGCATCAAGGGAACAATCACACAAAGTGATTACTCAAACCCGACAACAAAATCATTCGCATTTTTTTCATCAAAACTGATCTTTTTTTATCCACAAAGGATTAGAAACGGATTAAACCGTTTACAAATTGATTCAAACAAAACTAAGCGAAGTCATCCATCAGGGTAGAAATTAAAGATTGAAAATTAGAACAAACACACCTGTTCCAAATCAAGAATCAAGCCCAAATAATTAATTAAGCCACCAATCGACTTAATTAAGTCTCCAATCATTCATATCACTCACGGTTTAAAAACCCCCAAATCAACGAAACCCTAAAATTTCGATTGAAGGGATCTGGTGTTCGCAAAGATCACCACGTACCGGAGAAGAGAAGAAGGCCACTCAAGCCTTATCGTAGGCGTTTGACCACGAAGATTTGGAGAAGAAGAACGGATCTCATTCCCAGAAAGGAGAGAGACGAATAGACTTCAAGAGATACGTTTGGTTTCTTTATCTCAAAAGAGATATAAGAAGAATATATTGAGCGCACATCTTTATCTCACAAAGAGATTAATAAACAAAATAAAAGGGGCGCTTATTTTTAAGAGGGCAAGGATTTACTTTTATTTATTTAAGGCATCGGGTTAGACCATCAACCCATTCAGGTTCCAAAATTTACAACACCACTCTTTCATTTTTTATATAGTATATATTCTTCATTTTAGATATATATTATTTTTGGTTTGATAAGTTACTTTAAAATTTTCAAAATTTAGTACTTCATCAAATTTTCAGATATAATAACCTAGTGATTACACTGCTTATTATATTAGAAATAATTTTTAAGGAGTAATTAACCTTAGGATATTTCATTTAAGATTTTTTAATCTCTCTAGGATAGTCTTTCAAAACTAGTCCTATAAAAGTTTTATACACCTTTAAGGAAAATAAAACATTAGAGCTCATTAAAATTAAGAAATTTCAACACACATCGTGTTAAAATTTTCTTGGAGATTTATTGTCAATATCTTTAAGATATGACGAAAGAAAGTGGTAATAAGGAACCTAGAACTAATAATATACACCCCAATTTCAATGCCCAATCCTAAAGCCCGCGAATTACTCATTATGGGCAATTCGCATGCAAATTATTCTCGAAGCAAATTGCTTATGGGAAACAATAGAGCCGACTGAGTCGACTCAACCTAATAAGAAAAAAGAGAAAACCTCTATTGCATTTATTTACCAAGCCTTACCCGAAGAACAATTACTTCAAATAACAAAGCACAAAACCGCAAAGGCCATTTGGAATGCTTTGAAAACTAGACACGTTGGCGAAAAAGGAGTTCAACAAGCAAGACTTCAAACACTCAAATCCGACTTTGAGATGTTATACATGAAGGAAGACGAGACAATCGACACCTTCACTACAAAACTTACAACTCTCGTAAACAAAGCCGCTAGTCTAGGACACACCATAGAAGATGAAACCTTAGTACGGAAACTACTAAATGTTGTACCCGAAAGGTATCTACAAATAGTCGCATCTATAGAACAATATTAAGACCTAAGCGAAATGACTATGGAAGAAGCAATTGGAAGACTTAAAACCTACGAATAAAGTATTAAGTTCAAAAAGGGAAGACATGTGGACAACCAAGAAAAAATGATGTTCACACGGCATGACAATAGAGGAAAACACTTTAGAGAACGTGGACGTGGGAAGTATAAATTTTCACACGGTAAAAACCATAAAAACTTTAAAGAAGAAAAGAAAATGGAGAAAACTCTCACAACAACTTCAACAAATCACATATTGATCTTAGCAAAGTAAAATGTTACAAATACAATAAAATGGGTCATTATGCAACTAAGTGGCATTCAAAACCAAACACTAGTATGCAATCAAATCTTGTCGAGGAGGACTTAGAGCCTACCTTACTAATGGCAATATTAGAAGACCCACCTGTAACAAAACTTAAAGATCAAACTGCCTCGCTACACGAACAAGATGTAGGATATAAAGAGACAAATGTAGATAGTCTATGGTACTTAGACAATGGAGCCAGCAATCATATGACTGGAATGAGAGAACACTTCAAAGACCTAGATGAGAACGTTAGTGGAAAAGTAAAATTCGGAGATAGATCTCATATAGAGGTTAAAGGAAAAGGTTCAATCCTATTAGAATGTGATGACGAGAAACAAATAATCATATCTCAAGTCTATTACATTCCCAGCTTAAAAAGCAACTTATTGAGCCTTGGACAATTCACCGAAATCGGTTGTAAAGTAGTAATGGAAGACGATGAATTACGACTTTATGACATGGACAACAAAATCTTCATGAAAGTCCCGAGACAAAGAAACCGTCTATACAAAGCAAATCTGAAGATATGCACACATGTTTGCCTACTAGCAAACTTGAAGGACAACACTTGGTTATGGCACGCAAGATTAGGACATCTCAACTTTGAATCACTAAAATCAATTACTCAAAGAGAGTTAGTTCAAGGAATACCTGCCATTAAACATACAACACAAATCTGTGATGTTTGTTTAGTTGGTAAACAAAGTAGAGCACCATTTCCCAAGAAAGCAAAACTAGATCAACCTCACCTTTAGATTTAGTATACAGAGATTTATGTGGACCAATTACACCACCAACACCATCTGGAAAAATATACATATTCTTACTAGTCGATGACTATTCAAGATATATGTGGGCGTATTTCCTAAACACGAAAGATCAAGCATTTGATACTTTCAAGGAATACAAGAATACAATAGAGAAGGAGCTAAGGACAACATTAAAAATGTTCAGAACTGATCGTGGAGGAGAATTCACATCTAACGAATTCACTCAATACTGCAAAGAAAATGGCATAGCACCACAACTTACCGCACCTTACTCACCGCAACAAAATGGAGTAATTGAACGAAGAAATAGGACAATTATATCTACAACAAGATGCATGATGAAAGCAACCAACATGCCTCAAAATTTTTAACAAGTCATTAGACATTCAATATACATTCTAAACAAATGTTCCTACAAAAGCCTTAGAAGACATCACTCCATATGAAGCGATTAAACAAAGAAAGCCAAACTTAGAAAACCTAAAGTTTTCATTTGCATAGCATATGCAAAGGTACCATCACAACATCCGACAAAGTTAGATGACGAAGCAACAAAATGGTATACTTAGGAAATGAACAAGGATCAAAAGCCAATCGACTATTTGATCCAACAACACAAAGAATTTGTGTTAGTAGAGATGTGAAGTTTAAAGAGGATGAAGCATGGGACTGGAAGGATTACTTCAATGAACACACCAACGATCAACCTGAATGGTTTGACTTCGAATTCGAAAACCTAGAAGCCACAAATGATCATGAGGAACAAGAAATCCAACCAAATGAAGAAGACAACGATATCCCTACAGATGATGAAGAAAATACAACATCAACAACAAACTCACCCTCACAAGCTTTTCGCACACCATCTACAATTTCGTCATGAGTAAACGCCAAACTACACCAATCGCCTCAACACGCTCAACCACCAAAGTAACTCAAACGCAACCAGAATTTACATCCAGACTTTGATCATACACCTTTACAAGGTTTTAGAACGTTAAATGATATATACGAAAACATCGAGGAAGTATTACCCGAGCAATTATTATTGGCTAAAGATGAACCTAAGAATTACAAGGAAGCATCAACCAATCTAAAATGGATTGAAGCAATGAAGGTCGAATTAGATTCCATCAACAGAAACAATACATGGGAACCAACCACTCTACCAAAAAGACATAAAGCCATTGGATTAAAGTGGGTATTCAAGACCAAGAAAGATGCTAATGAAAATATAGTCAAGCATAAAGCAAGACTAGTAGCAAAAGGCTACATACAAGAGCATGGCATAGATTTCGAAGAAGTCTTTGCACCTGTAGCAAGAATGGAAACAGTCCGATTACTATTAGCTGCTAATAATAAATGGGAAGTACATCATCTTGACATCAAATATGCATTTCTGCATGGAGACTTAAAAGAAGAAGTGTACGTTACACAACCCGAAGGATTTATAAAGAAAGAAGATACTGGAAAAGTCTACAGACTTACAAAAGCTCTATACGGTTTAAGACAGGCACCACGTGCTTGGAATATAAAATTAGACAACACCTTGAAGTCTTTAGATTTCAAGAAATGCGCTTTGGAACAAGCTGTCTACACAAAGAAATCAAAAGATTCAATACTTCTAGTTGGAGTCTACGTAGATGATTTAATCATCACTGGCATACCTAAAGAAGAGATAGACAAATTCAAAGCTCAAATGGAAGAAAAATTCGAGATGAGTGACCTAGGATTACTATCCTACTACTTAGGAATTGAAGTTACACAAACTGGAGGTGACATATCAATAAAGCAATCCGCCTACGCAAGCAAGATCCTAAAGGAAGTTGGAATGCTAGATTGCAACGAAACGCTAATACCTATGGATCCAGGAACAAGACTAACAAAGAACATTGAAGAAACAATGGTCAACTCAACTGAATACATAAGCTTAATTGGATGCTTACGATATCTGCTACATACAAGACCCGACTTAAGTTATTCCATTGGATTACTTAGTCGTTTTATGCAGGAACCAAAGGAACAACATATGAAAGCTATCAGGCAAGTACCTCGCTATGTAAAAGGAACAAAGACTATTGAATCACCTACAAACACAATGGAGGAAACCAGATACAAGGTTATAGTGACAGAGCTACGAGTCAACACTCAAGAAGGCAAAGGCACTCACTGAATTATATTTTACTATGGTGAATCACCAATCACCGAGTACACAAAACAAGCCACGTGAGCTCTATCATCATGTGAATCCGAGTTCATTGTAAGAACAAAGAAGAAGAACACAAGCATTATGGTTAAAGAGATTACTCAAAGAAGCTTACACATACCCAAGAAGAAAAGGTTACGATAATGGTCGACAACAAGTCCGCCATCGAACTAATGAAGAATCCCGTATTTCACGGAAGAAGTAAGCATATTGACATAAAATATCACTTTATACGAGAATGCATTGAAAGAGAAGATTTACAAGTCGAGTTTATAAGCGGAGAATTTCAGAAGGCTGACATGCTCACAAAAGCACTACCGAAGATCAGATTCCTAACAATGAGACAACTAATCGGAGTCAAGGATCTACAACAAAGCGATTGTGATTAAGGGAGAGAATATTGGGCTAATCCCAATCTTACCCATTTACCCCTTTCGACCCAGTCAAACCCAATGGGTCAAAACACATAAAGTCAACATGATAGTTACAAATGTAACTGCTAAATAGCAGTTACAACATAACTGCCATATGGCAGTTATTTCCCTAACCGACATGCCTCTTCAACACACCCTTCCATCTTGTATATATAGTTAGCAATTCTGTAACATAAATGATGACATATTATTGATTTAATACAAAGCATATTTCCAGAACCTTTGTTTCAATATCTGTATTGGTATATTTTGACTTTTGACTTAGTAAGATCATAAGATCCATAATCGTTGAGGCCAACATACATAATACCCAAAAATAGAACTGTGGCCATTTTTACAGGACACAAGGAGCTGTTTGTATGGTAAATTTTCATTTGGATGATTATTAAAATTTGAAGGGCATATAGAGAGACCAATAGGGAGTCGAAATACGAGATACACCAAAAACATTGAAAACGGGACGATGGTCAACAACAGGGTCACTGGAATTGCCTTGTGTGGCCTTATGTGTTGGAGAACAAGATCATAAACCTTCCTATATTATTAGTCTTTGTAACTAAAACCTTAGTATATGTTTTATTTAATATGCAGTCCTATGTACATGTAAATATTGGGTCTGCAAGAATGGGTCATATGTATTAAATCCGACACATATGATAGTTAATATGGTTAGCAGTTATATGACAGTTATTATAGGTTTTATAGTTAATTACAGTTATGTAAGAAAAGGCATGACTGTTGGTGAACCATCACAATGGTTCATCACACCTTTTCATTTAGTATAAATAGTTTGTAATATGTATTATGTACATTCATTCAAAGTAATAAAAGTTTATCTTGTTTTATCACTTCTACCAGTTTTATATTTTCTGCATCATACTGCCCCAAACACATCTTTGTCTACAACAAATGGCTAACTTGAATTCCTACTCAAACAAATGGTCAAGGGTTAATAGAAGACCCTATGGCCATGACAAACAGTGGCATCAGAGCGAAAACTGGGGACATTTGAGAAGGAATCAACAAATTGATTTCATCCAGAGAAAGATAAAGAGAGAAAATCAATAACACTTAGGGTCCTGCATAAAGCAGATTTCAGAAGGTTGCAGAGATATGTTAAAGAAGGAATTAAAGGAAGTTATGTAGTACAACAACACCCTAGACCAACCACAGTCCAAAAACCTTGAACATAACAAGTACAAGAATTACAAATGTTTCCAATGCAAGCAATTGGGGCACATCATCAAATCCTGTCCTATGGACATCAATGAAGATATGGTTATAAAGGTAGACACAAAGAATCTTGCAAAAGGAAGAATGGAAGGGTTTGAGACCACCAAGCCAATTGTGTTGATCAAATACCCAGAAAGCATCCACTTCTCCACAACATGCATGATTAGAGATACTGATCATGCAAAATGGGATGATGTCTGGTATGTAAGCTATCAATTAGATAGGCATGTATGCTATAAGTTGGATTTTTTCTGTAATATTAAGGAAGATTTTCTAGTCAAGGAATTAGAAAACCAAAGAAAATTTCTATTCACCTATGGAATTGGTGAAGTTTTTATAGAAGATGGTGGCCAAGGTTGTTTAGTACCTGGTGTGCACTATGCACCAGAAGTTACCTTGAACATACTTTCAATTGACTTGCTTGAAAAACAAGGTTTTAAGGTTAAGTATGATGGCAACAGATGCACTTTGTCCTATATGTTCAATAACAAGGAAACTCAGTTTTTTGATGAAGACAAAATGAGATCAATGCAAAATAAGTACCTAGAAGATTACTTTGGATCACTGACTAAGAAGGAGGAAGGCTCACGAGGGGACTTGATCAAGATCAAAGGAAACCTTTATTCAACAAAGGTTCAAACTTTTAATGACTATGTAACCTTTCTCAATTTGATCAAGCAGGATGATATTGTAAGCCAAGAATGGACTTCTTCAGAAACAGGTTCAACAAGGTTGTGAAATGGTTCTACAATCACAACCTTTAGAAACCACTTCCTGGACCAATCCCTCCAAATATAAAAGGAGTACAAGTTCATTTGCATTAATTGTATTTATTGACCATATAATTAATTGACTACATTAAAAATATTGACTATATTAATAGCATTAAAGTAGTGCACATGTACGTTAAACTTATAAATAACAATATTTATCATTATTAATTTTATTAAATTGTTCATAATATTAAAAACTTTCTAAACATACGGATTATATTTATTAAGCTTAAGCATGCGTTATTGAGTTATACATGTGATTATAACATATAGACAATTATCATACTATCTTATAAAGCATTTAGCCCTTCTTTAAATAGAAATACTTAAAAATTCAGCTTGCTTATTATAGAAATTCAATAGCTTATAGGACAAAAAGCATAATGTAAACTACTTTACATTTAAAAGACAAAACACAAGTTTTACTAGAACCGTAATGTACACTACTTTAATGCTATTAATATAGTCAATGTTTTTAATGTAGTCAATTAATTATATGGTCAATAAATACAATTAATGCAGTTACTAAAATATCCCTTACATAAGAAATACAAATTATTAAACATATTGTACAACCAACTTAAACACAATTCCTACATTAAATGTCAATAATACAAATAATGAAGCACATTATATAAATATTCAAGTCCGAACGGGCAACAGGCCAAACGGGCTAGAGCTTGAATGGGCACGGGCCAAACGGGCACGAGCTAAACGGGCACGGGCCAAACAGGCTCATGTTATACGAATTGCTTTAAAAAGTCCAAAACAAGATCCCATAGTAGAAACTAACGGGCTAAATGGGCATGGGCCAAACGGGCTCATGTTATACAAATTGGCACCTCTAATATTACTTATCACAATTGTATAATGAAAAACATTGTCCTTAGTTAAGGAATTGAAATACGTTATATGAAATTCTTGATATCCGTAAATTTATTTTCAAAAAGAACATAATAAACTAAATTACATGATTCATCGAAAAAGTTTATTTCAGGGTACCCGCGCGGCGGCGGGTACCCTAACATTTATTAAATTAATTTTGAATAAAATAGTCAAAAAAAAAGAAAAAAAAAAACCTTTTTTAGTTGCAATCCAAAACTAAAAATATATAGAATAAACTTGAGACAAGACTCCTTAGAGCTCCCACCAATAGTGAAGCGGCCAAGGATTGATCGAAAAGGCGCAAGCTTGCAGCCACTAGCCACCTACCTACTCATGTTTGTAGCTCGATCGGAGGTCAAAACTGTGGTCTGGTGGAAAAACAGAAGTTCCTCGTATCAAGTGATACGTGAATTACTCAGTAGTGCTTTGCCACTGCCGTAGCTGGCGGAAATAACTTAATTGGTAGAGCATAGCCTTGCCAAGGCTGAGGTTGAGGGTTCAAGTCCCTCTTTCCGTTCTCGGCTTTGTTGTTTAGTTGTAATGAGTGTACGCCCTTTTAGAGATAGGGGTGAGACACGAGTCATAGTTATTGCACTGCCTTTCGTTTCCCTACTTTGCTCTTGTGATTTTCACTTCTGATTGGTTCCATCCCCAACCTTAATGAATCGAGTATAAAGGGGTTAAGCGATTCAGGTTTTTGTTGGCTTACCATTCAACCCCCACCCACCTCATAGTTAATTAGTGAGTAGGGTGGTAAACTAAGAGGCCGTTGGCCTCCTCTTCAAACGTGTCCTTACCAACCTGGCGGTTCTTCGGTCTTCTCTTTTGGGAGCGGGAGTGCTTGGTCGTTGCGCTTTCTTTTTCCAAAATCAATTTGGTTATGTCAGCTGGTCTAACATTTTGTTATGGTCTGGTTTGGCTGAACAACGATGGTCTGAAGGAAAGATAGATTTGAGTTCAAGTGACATAGGATTAAGAAAGCTGATGTAATTATGTAAAACCTCTCATGCACGAGGTTTAACACCTAATGCTCTTATTCTTTTTAACCAAAGACCTCCATAGAGATTTTGGTTTCTCTAAATTTATTATATAAACAATATTCAGTTTTATTGTTACTAGCCATTTGTGTATCTACCATTTAAGGTAACCAACTTATGTTTATGAACCTAAGAGTTGGATTTAGGCCAATAATTTTTTTTTTTTTTTTTTTTTTTATTGTGCAAAATTTCCGACTTCAAATTGTCATTAGAAAAAAAAACAAAATTCTTTCTTTGGCAACTTTTCAGGTTAATTTGATTGGGACATTAATATTACACTTAGAAACTATTAATACTTCACAAACAAATGTTTACATAATTCTTTTATGGGGTTTACTAGTTTATTAATGATGTGGGTTTTGATGTTAATGTTCTTTCTATGTTTTATATGTAGACTTCTTAGACAAACCAAGTCATAAACTAACGTTTATCTATAGCTCTAAGGCCTCCTATTTACATGGTCTTTGATCGAGTAACAATAAACAAGAATCTATTGATGGGCTGCAATCAAGTTAATAAGTTAAGGTTACTAGGTTACCCTTTGCTCTCGTACTTGAATTGTACAAACCTTTATTATACTTATAGACTAAACACCGTTCATTCTTGTTCCGGCTTCAACTTAAACTCACAACCACTTATTAATAGGTTACCACACATCGCTTCAATGTACTTAACGTTTAATCAAGAATTAAACACGATCTATTTCGTCATGAAATTTTCTAAACATCACTTTTGCATATCATTTGGCATATGCATGATCAACGCAATCGGCGTTCATAAATATACCGTTGTGATCTAAATAAATTTCTAAAATTATAATAAAAATATATAATATTAAGTATTGGGCCTCGGAACTCATTGGACTTTTCACCACTCGAACCCGACACATAAGCGGGCCTCATAACCGGACCCAAACCCACACCATCATTTCTTTGGGCCTTTTCTTGCGTCCAATCCAACAAGCAATCCAAACATTTTTTTCTTTCTTTTCCTTGGGCCTAGGCGCGAGCCCAACCCAACATGTTTTAAATTTGAGTCTTGATCCCGTATATGTACGTACAACTTACTTGAATTGTACAAACCTTTATTATACTTATAGACTCAAACACCGTTCATTCTTGTTCCGGCTTCAACTTAAACTCAGAACCACTTATTTATAGGTTATATAAGGTGGACTTAGATCTACACGTCAAATTTAAATTCAAGTTCAAGCTCATACACATAAAATTAAATTGAGCTCAAAACCTTTTAAATGCCATGCTTGCATTTTATGAAAGGGTATACTACATAACAGATCTTCAGCGACAGTTTTTTCCGTCAGAAATCCGTCGGTAACAGCTGTTTCCGACAGGCTTGTGACAGAAATACGTTGTCGGAGAAATCATGGTCGCTAATCACTATTCGTTGGAGTTCTATTTGTGCGTGTGCATTATTATCACCGATTGAGAAAGTGAACGGGTTTTCATAAATGCTTGATGAAATCTGTTAGTAACTTTGCCGTCGAAGTTTGTCGGAAAACTTTCGTCGGAAAGTCGTCTCGAAATAAATCCATCGGAAATCTGTCATAAAAATGTAGTCGATAAAGGGTCACAATTCTGTCAGAAAATTACAACTAGTTTCACTCATTAAAGCTTGCATATATCATTAAATCATATATCTAAAATTATTTAAAAAAGAGTGATAAATAAAATGGATGGTTCAAAATTAACTATTCAAGATGTGCTTATTTTGAACATTCAAGTCAAAACAGTGTCATTCATTTGATCAAAGAAACATTCAAGTCAAAATAAGGGATTCAAAATAGAGTATTCAATCCAAATATTCAAAATGATATGACATTATTCAACTAAGGCTGAGGGTGTGAATCAGTAAACTTCTTGAACATCGAGTTAATGTCATTCATCCTTTGTTGCCATTCTCTCTCCCGAGCTTGTTCACGAGCATTCGCCTCCAATTCTCTTTGTTGCATGTGCGCTAGCACCTGATGCTCCACTTGTCGCTGTACCTCAATCTGCATATCTCTTTTGAATTGTGCTCTCAATTGTGTGTTGTCCTCTTGCAATCTTCTTATCGTCTCTTTGTACCTACGTTGTAATAAGTCCCATTTAATATTAGAACAAAGATATTAAGAAAGTCCCATTCAACTAAACTGAATAAAGAAAAGTCCCATTAAACAACACTAAATAAAGAAAAGTCCTAGAAATAAAAACTAGAACTTTGCAGTATCTATCACCATGTTCGAGTAAACCAATTTGCATTAAATAAATATTAACCCTTTATTATCTAAGTTCAAACTTTGTGTATTTTAAAATGTCTTACTACAACCAGCTTCAACCAATTTAGAGTCTCTGTTACACTAATACGATAATACGAAGAGAACAAATTGTCCGTCAAGTTTTCAGTCCACTACACGAAGTAAATCAATATACAATAGCCTCGAAACAAGTACCGTTTTAGGTTTATTCCTCAGCACTAAAATTATTCCAAACAGAATTAGGTACCACACAACATACTTCTCAGTCAAGAGTCCAGTTTTTTTTATTACAACAAAAACCAAATATCGCTAAGTCATATCAGTCCGATCAAGAATTACAAACTTCATCCGTACATAAGTTATCATTTACACTTCCTTGAGTAATAAATACAGTCCAAATTTCATCAAGTCTAATAAACTTCCAATTTTTATTTACCGGTCCGATTAAGAATTATGTATTTACAATTTTCCTAAAGTAACATAAAAAGTCAGTCCGAAACTCATCAAGTCAAACAAACTTCCAATATTCATTATCCTGAGTTATATAATATATAAATCGATCAATATCAGTCCGATATAAAAATGGTCATTAATTAGCGACGGATATATATCCATCGGAAAATCTGTCACTGAAAGTCCACTTTCTAGTAGTGTAATAACTTGAAATAAGTTCATGTAAATAAATAGATCATGTTTATCATTTTCAATTCCGTGAAGAAACTTGGATGATGGAAGAAACCTCTATGAAAGGCTGGTTGGGACATATAAGTGTTTGTCAATCTCAATGCAGTGAAGAAAAGTCTAAGAAAGATTGATTGGGATGTAACTCTGTGGACAAACAACTTTGAAGTATATGAGGGCTTAAGAAGACTTGAAATTGGAGGTAGGGTTTTAAGTTTAATTTTGTTGTCTACTAGTGTAGACTTTCCAAGTAAACTCATCTTAATCCAAAACTCATTAGTCATTTCTTCCTTCATCCGGTGGCCCTTCTAATGTTTTTGGCATATACATGCTGAAATTATGTCATGTAAGACTCCTTCATTAAATACAACTTTGAAGTATACATGTTACAATTGTCACAAATTATGACCACTGATATCTCATCCGTTGACGTTATGAAGCACAAAACTACAGCTCTCAAAACCTTTACTCTGTCAACAAGAAAAAGAAACCCACGGAAATGTAATCTCGACATCACCCATGTATGTATGGTCATCCATTTAGTTAGCTAATTTGCTGAGTTTTCTCAGGCTAGTACGGGGTAGAAACAAGGGGTTAGAGAAGCCCAAGGATACTCATACACTGTTACTTAAGACATATTACTCAAAAATTGCAGGTATCTTAGAATCAAACTGTGGCAATTTCTACAGGACATAAGGGGCAGTCAATATGGTATATATTTATGTGGATGATTATTAAAAGGGAAATGCTACTTAAGACAAATTTATCATTGTGAATTCCGTGAAGAAACTTGGATGATGGAAGACACCTCTACGAAAGGCTGGTTGGGATATATTAATTGTTTGTCAATCTCAATGCACTAATGCAGTGAAGAAAGTCTTAAAAAGATTGATAGGGATGTAACTCTTTGTGAGTTTGTGGACCAACAATTTGAAGTATACTAGGGGTTAAGAAGACTTCAAATTGGAGGTAGGGTTATAAGTTTAATTGTGTTGTCTACTAGTGTAGACTTTCCAAGTAAACTCATCTTAGTCCAAAACTCGTTGGTCATTCCTTCATTAAATACAACTTTGAAGTATACATGTTACAACTGTCTCAAATTATGACCACTGATATTTCATCCTTTGAGGTTAAGAAGCACAAAACTACAGCTCTCAAAGTAAACTCATCTTGGTCTACAAGGTCATTTGTCAGTTATTTTCCTTTTTTTCTGGTGGCCTTTTTAATGTTTTGGGCATGTATACGCAATTAGAATGTCATGTAACATAAACTATCGTTCAGATTATGAATTGCTTCATAAATAAAACTCACAAGTACATATGTCACAATTTCCAAAACTATAACCAAAGACCCACATGTCATCTTTTGAGGATACGAGGCACAAAATTACACTTATCATCGTCTATACTCCCTGCAAAAATGTATAAAATTTTTGACTTTATAAATTCCAGACTATCATAGGTTAGGAACAAGGGGCTTGAAGCCAAATAATGCACTACTTTCAAATCAAAAACCAACAACAATTGAACACCCAATGATCTCTTTTGGTATGATTTCTGTCTTCTATTTATATTTTTATAAATTGGTTAAGTGCTTACAGAGCCAAAGCTGTACCGAACTGCAGCATAGACAATGCTACTTGCATTATGGAAAACCGGGCTTGAAGTGAAATCTCCTCCAACCAAACATGTAGCCAGCCAAAGATAAACTTTGCATGAGATAACTTTTCCTCAATCAGTGCCTCAGAATAAACTCTCCCTATAATAATGAAAGACTTCACATACAGTCTTCTTATCTGTCGATAAGTAGTAGATATTGTGTAATAAAATTTTAACAGTAATAGATATTGTGTAGTTCCTGAAAAGACTATTATGAAATTAAATTGGCAAACGGCATACCAATGCATTATTGAATGAACGTGAGCAATCATTAGTCTTTAACATTAAAAGGATGACACGTGGCAGTTTATGCAAAAGTTGTGTGATTTGAGGAAAATATAGGGAAGCAAAACAAGAAAAAGGCTCTATTAGTTAATACTTAGTAGAGCCATAACACTTGGGTATTCAGATGCTGATGCTCAATTTTCATAACCAAGAGAATGAAACTAGAGCATTTGAAAATGAGACGATAACAGCTAAACCCCATAGAAACTTCCCACCAAACCTTATACATAATACCCAAGAATAGAACTGTGGCCCTTTTTACAGGACACAAGGAGCCGTTTGTATGGTAAATTTTTATGTGGATGATTATTAAAATTTGAAGGGCATAGAGAGAGACCAACAGGGAGTCGAAATACGAGATACACCAAAAACATTGAAAACGGGGATGATGGTCAACAGCAGGGTCACTGGCATTGCCTTGTGTGGCCATATGTGTTGGAGAACAAGATCATAAACCTTCCTATATTATTAGTCTTTGTAATTAAAACCTTAGTATATGTTTTATTTAATATGCAGTCCTATGTACATGTAAATATTGGGTCTGCAGGAATGGGTCATATGTATTAAATCCGACCCATATGACCGTTAATATGGTTAGCAGTTATATGACAGTTATTATAGGTTTTATAGTTAATTACAGTTTTGTAAGAAAAGGCATGAGTGTTGGTGAACCATCACAATGGTTCATCACACCTTTTCATTTAGTATAAATAGTTTGTAATATGTATTATAGTAGGGTTGGATCAGTTGGAAAACCCCTTGCCTCTCAACCGAGAGGTCAGGGGTTCGATCCTCACTCCCTACAAAAGGCCGGAGGTCCTTTCTACCTTTGGTAGAACTTTAGGTAGGGGTAAGGCTGTCTACATATTAACCTCCCCCATACACCAGAAACGGTATTGGGTACCCATAACCCGTGGAAGACGGCATTGGGCGTTACTTTTTTTTTTTTAGTTTGTAATATGTATTATGTACATTCATTCAAAGTAATAAAAGTTTATCTTGTTTTATCACTTCTACCAGTTTTATATTTTCTGCATCATAGTGCCCCAAACACATCTTTGTCTACAACAAATGGCTAACTTGAATTCCTACTCAAACAAATGGTCTAGGGTTAATAGAAGACCCTATGGCCATGACAAACATTATGTAAGCAATGTAAGCTAACTTGAAGTCAGAGTGATCACTGGCATTGGCTTAATTTGGCAAGATGATCAAAAGCAGGATCATTAACCCTATTCCAAGGCCGCATCATAAGAATTCATTCATACAATGCATACAGATCCTCACCAGCACCCAAATTTCAAGCAATTTTCCTTTATTCCAGGTGCATCAGCCAGCACTAAAGCCTGTAAGCAAGTCATATAGGTCAGAGAGGTTAATGATGCTCGATAGCAGCAGCATGCGAAAATGGACGTGAAGAAAACGTAACAATAGATGACATAAAAGTCATTAACATTCAAGAAATTGCATGGTGCACCTTCCAAAATTGCAGCATAGTTGGTCCTAATAGAATTGTCAAGTGCTTTGTATAGACCATGATCCAGCAGTGCCAGTTGTGGTTTTCTTCTTCCTGTAAACAAACAAACAGTATCAATAAGAAAAACATCACTCCATGCAAGTAAATGACAGGAAAAATGAATACAAAGAATAAGAGAGGTTGGTTATTTCAAAAAGGCTTAGATCACTAGCAGCATTTGTTTATTACACTCAAATGCCAAAGGATCAATAACATATAGAAATTTGTACAAAAACATAACATACAGAAATAGATGACATAAAGTCTAATGTAGATCTACACGTGAAGTCTTAAACAGCTTTCCATCTAACCAAATAACTGTTTACTATCTATTTCTACTTCTTCTGTTCAAGAACACATCAAATGCTCACTCATCTATTCCTTTCACTTAGTTAAACATCCGGCATTTAATTTTCTTTTGATTTCTAAAACTGATGAATGACAAATAAGATAGAAGGTCAAACCCTAGGAAAGCCATATGGAGAATCATTTCACAAAATTATAATACAATTTCTAGCCATCTTTATTCAATCTTCTAAAGCCAAGAGCTCAAGTAACCTCTAACATCACACAGAATTTGAGTTACATTTTGATCAATATAAATAAGCCTTTAGCGTTAGCTTCTACATCATTTTACACATAATAATTACATAGAGCTACGTTACCCAATATTTTTTTATAAAACAGACAACCATAGCCAAAGTCCAAAATCTAATTGCTACAAACATAATAATATTGTTACCTAACTCTAGTTATAACAAATAATAAATTAACAAATAAATTTATAAATTAGGGTTACTGAAGGCAATGGAGGCAGTGGTGAGGGAGACCCCGAAGAGACGGAGAGGGACAGTGGTGCCGAGTTTGAGTGACATGGCAGGATTGTCGGAGTTAGCAAGTTAAGGCGCCAAATATTATTATTATTTCCATACTGTATAAATAACATGCTAGCAGTGACAAAGCCAGAATTTTAGTTAAGGGTGGGCCAAAAAGCAATTTAGTGTTTAGCCTACAAATTAATATCGCTAACACAATACCTTATTCTTAAGGACCTAGCCATTTTTTTTAGAGCAAGTAAAAAGGAAATATTAAATTACTACTCAAAATAAACAAAAAAAACATAACTAACTAATTTTAATGGATGAACACTACATATTACAACAAATTTTACGATTCTAATCTATATAACAAAACTAGATGAACTGTAATTGCACTAAACTAATTGGAAAATGCTTCAAAATGTATGAAAACTTAATGCCAAGGATGGGCCAAATAGATTTAGAGGGACCAATGTAGTACAAGTCTAATGAATATGGGCTTTCTACTCAAAATTTGGGGGTTGGCCATGGCCTACCCAAGTCATAATGTAGCTCCGTCACTGCATGCTAGGTGCGCTAGGCGTAAGTTACACTCTTGTTTCGACTATTTAGCCTTGATCCGACTTTGACCCAACCCGAATTGACCCGAACGCGACCACCCGACCCGATTAACACCCCTAGGTATAAGAATAGTTCATACTCTTTTTTTTCGTACTTTTTCTTTTAGCCAGCAACAGATTTGAAAATTCTAAATTAGGGCTGAACAAAATCAAGCCAAACCGACAAACCGAGCCGAATCGGGTCGAACCGAACCGACCTTATTCGGTTCGGTTTTTTGTTTTATATAATTATGGTTTACTGTTTAGGTTTTACTCGGTTCGGTTCAATTTGGGTCAAAACCAAGAAAAGTACACATAAACTATCGGTTCGGTTTCGCTAGGTTAACTTCGTTTGGTTTCGCTATGTTATGCCTTCAATTGTTTCACTTTGCGATTTAGCTGTTATAGTTTCATAGCTAGTAAAAAAATTTACAATTTTTTTCGTTCTGGTAGTGATCACTTAGCAAAATATTTTATGCAAAAGTAGCTTGTGGAAAACTTTCCGATATTAGCATGCTTTTTCCGCCACTAGTCACTTTTATTATTCAGATAACAGTAACTACAACTAGTTAAGTGTTTGTTGTATATATATGCACATACCATTCTTACAACAATATAGTCAAGCCACTTGACTAATAATTATTACCTTGTTATATACGGTATACCCAAGCATCTTGCTGGCTTTTTTATTGATTCCGGCTCTGATCACTACGACAAGTAAGATCTTAGTTTCCCATTTATTATAGTACGTATAAGATGCTTGTTATTCTGTCCTTTTGTCTATGCATTGGTTCATTTGTTAATGGTGAGATGTTTCATTGGGTATTAAAGAAGATGCTAACCATTACCAGGCCATGTATCAACGAGAGGTAGGTTCTGCTATTCATCAGCAAACTTAAAACAGCGGGTAAACTGTTGGATATTTTAGTGTAATTGGATTAACTTGTTTTCACCAATTTCATCATAATAATACATCATTTAGGTTTGGAGGTGCGGAGTGCACACCTACTTGAATTTATTATGATCTTAGGGGAAGCCCCTAAGGACGGGTCCGGGGCGCCCGTAGCAGTGAGTCTAGGGGCGGCAACAGCAGTCCAGGGCGAGCCCCGGCCGGGTCAGTGAATTTTTATTTCCACTAAGTTGTTATGTAAAGAATTCATCTTGAATTTTCATTCTGTTGGATTCATTTCTTTGAAGTAGTGTGATTCTATTGAAGTAGTATGATTTCTTTGAAGCTTTAATTCTCTTGAAGTGTTGTTCTCGAAATTAACTTTGGAAATTGAGGACAAAACTTGTCAACTTGAAAACCCTAAAGCGCCATTGACAGTTATCCCGTAACATGTTATATACGGTTTGTTTGGTCATTATCAAAATAACGGTTCATAAAATCTCAAACAAAAACATACAGAAAATTCTCAACTCTGAATTGTATCCGATTGAATATTTCGGTAGAACCGCCGAATTGATTCGATCTGAAAGTGTTCACACGCCTTTTAGAGAAGTTAAGCATATCCACAGTGTTCGTTATTACTACATATCCCCTACAAAGATCGAATCAATTTATGATGACGAACCCTGATTCTATGAAAGATATGAACAAGACGTTTGCAAAGTTGGAGAAGTTTTCTGGGCAAGATTTTCGTAGATGGCAAAAGAAGATGCACTTTTATCTGACGAATTTGAAAGTGGTGTATGTTCGAGTACCCCATGCCCCGAGGTCATTGAGAATGAAACCGGGAATGGACTCGTAATCGTTCTAAGTGGGAAAAGCGCAGACTACATATGTCGTGGTCATATTCTTAACGGTATGTCGATTCATTATTTGATATTTATCAAAACGTAGAGTCTCGCAAAAGAATTATGGGATACCCTAGAAGCCAAATACATGGCGTAAGATCGTCTAGTAAGAAATTTCTAGTTGGTAATTTTAATAACTATAAAATGGTAGACACTAGGCTGTCATGGAACAAGACCACAATTGCAAAGGATATTAGGACAGTTTGTGCAATATGATATGAAAATGGATGAATCAATTTCTGTCTCTAGTATCATAGATAAACTGCCCCCCTCTTGGAAAGATTTTAAAAACAATCTGAAACATAAGAAAGAGGAATTGAATCTGGTTGAACTTGGAAGTCATTTCCAAATTGAACAATCCATACGTGATATGGAAAAGGGTTCTGTTGGTGGTACTAAAACCATGGTTGGTTCTTCTGTGAACATGGTGGAGGAGGGTGAATCCTCTAAGGCTGGTAAAGGGAAGCGAAAGTGGCAAGGCAATAACAACAAAGGTTCGATAAGAAACTAAAGGTGACTGTTGGAAGTGTGGAAACCGGACACTTTAAGAAAGATTGCGGGTCTAAGGGTGGAGGTAAAGGAAAAACGAGGTGGTGCTAGTGGATCCAAGGATCTGGAAAGCAATCGAGTTTGTTTTGGTACCTCTTGATCATTCGTTGAAAATTATTATGTATCAATAATTTACGAAACATTCTATGTACGAATGATGATTTATCATGGTGGGTGGATTCGGGAGCAACATGTCATGTATGCAAAATCTTCAATGGTTCAAGGACTTTAAGCCAATTGAAGATGGATCTTTATTAAAGATGGGCAATGTTGCAACTGAACCGATTAAAGGACTAGGATCATTAATCTAGTCTTTACTCGAAACTCTTTACTTTTAAACAATGTTGTGTATGTACCGTATTCGTAAGAACTTAGTATCCGTATTGTATTAAATAATTGTGGCTACAAGCAAGTCTTGGAAAGCGACAAGTATATATTGTCTAGACATGGAACCTTTATTGGCTTTGGATATTTGAATGGCATGTTTAAATTAAATTTGGATGTGTCGTTTATTAATAATTATGTTTGCATGGCTTCTACTAGTTCTAGCAATAATTGTGGTAAATCTGAATTATGGCATGCTAGACTAGGACACGTACATTACAAGAGAATGAAAGACATGTCAAAAATGAGTCTAATACCTGCTTTTGAATTGAATGGTGAAAAGTGTAAAACTTGTGTGTTGACTAAGATAACTAGACAACCTTTCGCCAAAAATGTCATTAGAGATACTAAGGTATTAGAACTTGTACACAGTGATTTGTGTGATTTTCATTCAACACCTTCACTTGGTAATAAAAAGTATGTAGTTACTTTCATTGATGATGCTACTAGATATTGCTATGTTTACTTGTGTCATACAAAAGATGAAGTTCTTGATAAATTTAAAATTTATAAAGAGGAAGTAGAGCTTTATCATGGTGTGAAGATTAAAACACTTCAGACCGATAGGGAGGTGAGTATTATGATCCATTTATTTTCAATCATCGGTATAATACATCGACCACCGCTCCATATACACCACAACAAAATGGTATATCCGAAAGAAAGAATAGGACATTAAAAGAAATGGTTAATTCCATGATATGCTATTCGCCTAAGTGATGGATTTTGGGGTGAGGCTATGTTGACACTGTTATCTGTTAAATAGAGTTCCTAATAAAAGGAACAAGATAACCCTTATGAACTTTGGTATAAAAGGCACCAAAGCGGGTTATCTCGAGTTTGGGGTCAGAAATGTGGTAAGATTGGTGATCCTAAAATAAATAATATAGGTCAAAGAGGTATAGATTGTGTATTCACTGGCTATCCTGAGAATTCTAAGTGCTATAGATTCTATGTCATAGAACCTAATGATTATGTATCCGTGCACTCTGTAATTGAGTCACGAGATGCTGATTTTGGCAATGAGGATAGGTTTACATCTTTACCTAGACCAAGTGACTGTTTCCCCTCCTGAGCCTTCTGAGCCTAGGAGGAGTGTAAGAGCAAGAAGAACCAAATCTTTTGGTGGCGATTTCCAACTATATTTGGTCGAAGGATCAAGGAATGAAATTCAATTTCAATATCAATATTGTTTCAATGTTGATGAAGATCCTAGGACCTACAAAGGAAGCTATGGCTTCAGGATCTTGCATTTTGGAAAGAGGCAATCCAAGATGAGATTGATTCTATTATGCACAATAATACTTGAAACCGTCGATTTACCACGGTTTTAAACCATTGAATAGTAAATGGATCTTTAAAAGGAAGATGAAGGTGGATGGAAGCATAGACAAGTATAAAGCCGATTGGTTATCCAAGGCTTTAGACAAAAGGAAGGTATTGATTTCTTTGATACCTATGCTCCTGCTAGGATTACAACCATTAGATTATTGTTAGCACTTGCGGCTATACATAATCTTGTAATTCACCAAATGGATGTTAAACAGCCTTTACGAATGGTGAATTGGATGAAGAGATTTACATAAGACAACTGAAGGTTTTGTCATGCACAGTAACGAAAATAAGGTTTGTAAATTGGTTAAGTCTCTTTATGGCTTGAAGCAAGCTCCCAAGCGTTGGCATCGAAATTTAATGATGTTATCTTGTCTAATGGTTTGCATTAAACCAAGCGGACAAGTGTGTATACAACAAGTTTGATGCTTCGGTAAAGGAGTAATCATTTGCTTGTATGTTGATGACATGTTGATCTTTAGTACTGACCAAGATCAAGTTGATACAACTAAGGAGTTCTTGTCCTCTAAATTTGAGATGAAGGACATGGGGAGGCGATGTGATTCTTGGCATTAAGATCATACGTGGAGAACATGGCATTACTATCTCTCAATCCCATTATATTGAGAAGATGTTGGATAAATTTAATCAAAGATTGTTCTCCAATAGGTACTCCTATGGATCCCACAACAAAACTTGTGCCTAATAAAGGTGTTCTTGTGAATCAACTTGAATATTCAAGGGCTATTGGATCTTTAATGTATGCCATGATTAGTACTACACGATATAGCCTTTCTTGTTGGAAAGTTGAGTAGATATACTCACAATCCGAGTTTAATCCATTGGCGAGCAATTAATCGAGTATTTATGTACTTGAAAGGAACAATGGATTATGGTTTGACTTATAGTGGATTCCCTTATGTTCTTGAAGGTTATTCAGATACAAGTTGGATTTCCAATCAGGAAGATCATTCTTCCACAACTGGTTGGGTATACCTACTTGGAGGTGGTGCCATTCTTGGGCATCTAAAAAGCAAACTTGCATAACTGATTCAATAATGGAATCTGAGTTTGTGGCGTTAGCAGCAGCTGGTAAAGAAGCTGAATGGCTAAGGAACTTAATTTATGAAATTCCATTGTGGCCTAAACCGATATCATCCATTTCTATCAGATGTGATAGTCAAGCTACTTTGGCTAAGGCATACAGTCAAGTATATAATGGGAAGTCTAGACACATAGGTGTTAGACATAGCATATTACGTGATCTTATTACGAATGGTGTGATATCGTGGTGTTTGTGAAAACACAACACAATTTAGCCGATCATTTAACCAAAGGGTTGAATAGAGATCTCGTGAAAAATTCGGCTATAGGGATGGGATTAAAGTCCATCGAAATCTCGATATCAAGATACCCAATTCCCATCTAGTATGACGCTAGGTGCTGAATTCAATGTGGAAGGCTTGATATTAAGAGATTGGAACACATTTGAAGAATCATCCCAAGGTATGTGTTCAGACCTACAAGTTAGGGAGGTTGAATGAATATATTCTTAATAGCTTTTTTGACAAATTGCATTGTAGGTGCAAGACTAAAAGAGCTACCTATATGAGCATGAAGTTTAGCCGCTTCAAGAAGCTGGGACTTGGCTTTGACATGCTTATGAAGGATAAGGACATAGGCTAGTAAAACATGTGTCAAGATAGAACTACTATGTATGTAAACTTTTGTGTACATTATCTTCGTGTATTCATATTGAATTCCCAGGGTTCAATCCTTAGCAACACCCTGGTATTCGAATATTTGGAATGTGTAATGTACTAATGTGAAATTCAATCGTCACGACATTTCATTTATGCAAAAGTTTGATTGTTTGAGATTACTTGTTTTAGTTAATCGAGGATTGCACTAAAATAGGGGAGGAATGTTGGATATTTTAGTGTAATTGGATTAACTTGTTTTGACCAATTTCATCATAATAATACATCATTTAGGTTTGGAGGTGCGGTGCACACCTACTTGAATTTATTATGATCTTAGGGCGAAGCCCTTAAGGGACGGGGTCCGGGGCGCGCCCACAGTAGGTCAGGGGCGGCAGCCCCGGTGGGTCAAGGCGAGCCCACGGCTTGGGTCGAGTGAATTTTCACTCTTGACGGATTCATTCTGTGAAGTAGTGTGATTCTGTGAAGTAGTATGATTCTTTGAAGCTTTAATTACTGCTGAAGTGTTGTTCCTCAGAAATTAACTTTCGAAAATTGAGGGACAAAACTTGTCAACTTGGAAACCCTAAAACTGCCATTGACAGTTATCCCGTAACATGTTATATACGGTTTGTTTGGTCATTATCAAAATAACGGTTCATAAAATCTCAGACAAAAACATACAAAAAATTCTCAACTCTGAATTGTATCCGATTGAATATTTCGGTAGAACCGCCGAATTGATTCGATCTGAAAGTGTTCACAAGCCTTTCAGAGAAGTTAAGCATATCCACAGTGTTCGTTATTACTACATATCCCCTACATAAACCTTACTTATACTATTAAGCCATGGTACTTATGTAATTTACTTACTACTTTAGCATCTTGCTATTTGTTTTATGCTTTGCTATCTATGCAGAAGTTGCATTTTGTGGTGCATCATTACCATGATGTTTGTGAAAGAAGTATCCATTTTGGTCATCAGTTGGTAACAAAAGTTTGTAAATATTTTTTTCATCGATCAATGTTGTCAGCTCTTTTAGCTTTTAATTTACTTATTAAGAATAACATTTTAACATGTCCATTCACCTACGACAAAGGTTGCATATGAAAAGGTATTAAGGGTTTGTATATCTTCTTTTTTGGCGAAAAGAGAAATAATATAGTTTGAACTATATTTAAGGAAGGATAATACATCAAAAAGGAATGAAATCACAAAAACATTACAACACTAATATGTGAGCTAACACCATGCATTTGAGTCTGTAGAGACAAACAATCCTTCCTATTCAAAACATGAAAGCTAATACAACACATAGCAGATGTATATAACTGGAACTCTGTTAAACTATGTTAGGATCACTAAGTGCAGCAAGAATGTGACTGATCACTAATTCATCAAATGGGGCCGGTGCGTGGGCGAACGGAACGGTTCATCAAGCCATTTTTAGCCTGCAGTTGAAATGTCACCAAACTTAGTCTTTTCCCACTTTCAACCCCTTAATTATAAAGGTATGAATGGAAGGTACATTTCTAGTCTCGAAAATATTCATGTGATGTGATCTGATTATTCGGTTTTGCATATGTATTGTATAGTACTTGCAGCCTAAAAACCCATTTCACATTTAAAACAAAATCACCAACTAATATGCAGATTTTATTTGAGTACTAGAGGTCATGATTTTGACCCGCTCACTTGTGAATGGGTCGGTTGAGGTTAGGTTTTATCTCTAGCAGGTCTAACAAGTCAAATGTAAAAACTTGGATTATTTTAAAAATAACATATTTGACACACTGATTGGTTATTGACCAACTAAGGTTAACCAACCCAGCCTGGTTTTACCCGTATCAAAACTAACCCGTTTTAATCGAACTAATTTTGACTTGTAACTCAACCTGCCCATTTTCACCTCTAGTTTTGATTACCTGTGGGTTTCTTAGTCTGTATCTGCTAGAAATTGAGATTTTAGTGACAGTGCGGATGGATTACCTGGCGAGCAGAAGCCTTTCTGTAAGTAAGCATATGGGCTAGAGCAGGGATGATATAGACAGTGAAGCTAACCAACAAAGCCCCAACAGCCGAATTGATTGGACCAAAAAACAGGAAGATGATGGCTAGGAACCAAATTGGAATCACAACTGGCAACCTAGCCAATGCCCGTAAACATATGCTCTTTGTATCATGCATTCCCACTACTTTCTCCCACACAAAGTACAGCGGAGTACACGCAAAACCAAATGTTATAAACTGTAAAGATAAGCCAAGCAAAACAAACACAAATCGGTCAACACAGAATCAAACAGCCGTAGTAAGTCAGTTAACCATTCAAGCAGTTATACCTGATGGATGAGCATCAGGACAACGGCTGTATAACGAAAACGAGATTTTGGCAGAAGGGAAAAAGCATTGGAGTGATTTAAAAGTTGATCACCAAAGGCCCAATACATTGCAGCAGCTGATGGGACTATGGGAGTGTTAATGTGAACACATATAATGTTGCAAACAGATATATGTACTTAAATTTCTGTGGGTTCCACATCGCGTGCATTATTTCACTGCAATAAACATGTAACTCAAGTCATTATTAGCCTAAATTGACTAGAAAAAGAAAACTAAACTTTAATTTAGGACTGAATACTAACACTGTGACAGCGTGTCCACCAAAAGTGTAGAGTATGTTTGTGGCTCCAGTGAAGTACAAAACGAGCTTTTGCTAAAGCGCACGACTGGAGCTCTTATCTAACAAATTATTCTTGGTATTAATGAGCAGCATAGCCATGCTACAAGTTATGCTTTAATACTTTTGCTAAAGGCAAGTATCCCACGACCATCAAAATAATAAAAACATGACAAATTATATTGAAGGTTCAGCCACACAAATATACGATTACCTAAGGGTAAAACATTAGACTTTTCATGTCAAGTTTATACCAAATTAGTAATAAACAAAATCGGCTATAACTTTTATTTTCCACACCTGTTTGTCACCTTTGGTTTTAGAAATAGGCATATACTAGTAACAAATATTATATTCTGAAATTGAATTCAGTAATCCACAAAAGGGGAGAGAGGGGGAATTGGTAAAAAGTAACGGTTCAACCCGTGACCCAAACTCATTTTGACCCATTACCTGACCCGTCCCGCCATTTTCAGACCGCTAGTTTTATTGTCATTGCCTCAGTCATCTTGTGCCCCTTATAAGGTTTTTGATACACTGTATATCCTGTTACGGATATATCTTCACAGCCTATGACAATGTTTTAAACAATTTACATCACAAACCATGAAACTTGGCTTTTTCTTATATTATTCATGACTATATACAACTTAGGTTGTTTGATAGGTCAGAAAGTGTGCTATACAGTGTACCATTAGGTCATCAACTAAACTGTCAACTAATTTCTAAATTATCTCACAACTGCTGTAACAGAAAAGCAAAAAACGTACTCATCTTCCGTAAATCAGAACAGAAGGCCAATAAAATTAGATGGCAAAAAGATGTAACCATGTGTTATTTACTCGGACATACATATCGTTTGACTTCAAGGCTGGCAATACAACAGAATAACATAAGTGAACTATAACAGGGGGGACTTGTTTATAGAGCTAAAGTTGTACGGAACTGTAGTATCCACAAGGCTACTTGAGTTATGAAATATCGGGCTTCAAGTAAAATCACCTCCAACCAAACATATAGCAATCTAGAGAGAGACTTTGCATGTGACGACTTTTTCTCAAACAGTGCCTCAGAATATCCTCTTCCGATAATAATGGAAGACTCGGCAGTCCACAGATGGTCTTTTTATCCGTCGATAAGTAATTGCGAAACATTAAATTTTACCAATTATAGATAATATTTGGATCCTGAAAAGACATACCAGTTTGTTATTGACTGAATGCAAGCAATCATTACTCTTTAGCATTAAAAGGATAACCTGTAGCAGTTAATGCACAAATTCTGTGATTTGAAGAAAATATGGGGAAGCACACATCTGCGTAACAGCAGCAGGGTCACTGGTATTGTCTTGTATGGCCTTATACAATGCAACTTAACCTCAAATTCTAAGTGATCACATCAGAAACATCTGATTTGTTGCTTTACTAATATGCAGAACACAAGAACGCAATGGATGGTCAAAGTATGTATATACCATAACACATGTTATTAGTAATTACGCTATCATTATCACATATTCATTTCTACTGCAACTTAAAATTGATAGAAATGAGAAGCATATATTTTTACCAAAAGCAAAGCGATACAACTTATTACAGTTGTGAGTTGATTATATAGTTTTCATATTTGTATCTGCAATGGTTTTATATCATCAAAATAACAAAAAAATTTCTGAATTTCCATCAAGGTCACACTGTGACCAAAGTAAATTTATTGTTAAATACATACAACGATAATTCAAAGAGACAACACACAAACATCATAATTCACAGAAGCTTATATACGACAGCATAACTTAAAAAGTCCCAACTCCACCCCAAACTCCTATACCTGTATCACAAAAGAAAATTTATAGAGTAAGGCATTTTGCGAAAACATATGAAATACTGTACCTTTGATTATCTAACATCATTTCCCGATATAAACATGTCTTCTCTTCTTCTTCTTCAAGACCAAACTCTCTGTTGCATCAGCAATTGCATTGAACCACTTGACTTTTCTTGTTGACAACATTAGATATTCCATCACCAATCCAAGTAAGGTCCCACATCCATATCCCAACGTCACTACTTGCCATGTAAATCCACTCTCCTCCTCATGTGATTCAAGCTCTTGTTTGTGTGTATGCTCGCTGCACTTTTTGGTTATCGGAAGCCCACATAGTCCCGGATTCCCTTCAAAAGATTTCTCTTCAAATGTGTTAAATTGTGTTCCATCTGGAATACGGCCCACGAGACGGTTTTGCGAGAGATTTAACACTTCAAGAGTGTTGATTCCTGCAAGACTTTGTGGGATCTCTCGTGAGAGTTGGTTCCAAGATAGGTCTAACGACTCAATCTATGTGAAATTCCCCAGAGCATGTGGAATTGGACCAATGAGGCTGTTGTGGGACAAGTTGAGCACTATTAGCGAATTAAGACCACCAATAACATCTGGTATCTCTCCTTCAAATGAGTTACTGGACATATCAATAATTGTGTAGTCAACCGAAATTTGTGGAAAATCTAGATTCACCCCTTTCACCGCAACAACAAATGAGTAATACAATCCACCCATTTCCAAGTATTCTGGTGTTGTGGTGTTTCTAACAACATTCTTCATGGACTTGAAACTTTGAAAATATTTTGCTGGGAGTTGACCTACAAACCTATTATGAGATAAGTCAAGAACTCGAAGACTTGGAAAGGGGTATTCAACAATTGAAGAGGGTTGAATGTGTCCATGAAAGTTGTTTGATTTGAGGACAAGAGCCTGCAAATTTGGAAGAGCTCCTAACCAACCAGGAAATGTACCATTCAAATGGTTTTTTCCGAAATCAACTACTTTCAAGGATTGACATTTGGACAAGCAAATCGACACCTCTCCTCTTAATTGATTTCCATTCAAAATAAGCCCTTCTAAACGTCCACAATCCCCGTATACGTTTGGAATTGTTCCTTGAAAGCTATTATCCCCAATATTTATCATTCTAAGAGATGAGGTGATATTTCCAAAGCATGGTGGAATCAATCCACCAAAGCGATTATTGGACATATCCAAATACCGTAGCTTTCTCATATTGCAAATTGATGGAGGGAATGGCCCCTCAATCAAGTTGGACTGCAGATTCAAATATCCCAACCCATAATCACGTCCAATCTCCCCTGCCCAATGAGGAATTTGGCCATGGATTTCGTTGCTAGAGAGATCTAAGTCTATAAGTTTTTTTCATGGATCGAAATGAATTTGGAAACACCTTAAGCTTGCAAGAGGCCAGTCCTAAGAATCTAAAACCAGGGTTGACATAATGATTGGCATTCTTTGTGGAACAGAGAAACCTCTGTAAGAGAGACGGAGATCTTCAAGTTTTGTGAGGTTTGATAACAATGTATCCAACTCCAATTCACCACTAAAATTATTATATGAAAGCCATAGAACAGTGAGGTTGGTGAGTTGTCGAACTCGAGACTATGGGATTGCACACTTTACGTATGAGAATTTAAAGTTAAATAATTAAATATAAACGTTGTATTTATTTATTTATTAAACGAAATAACTAACGGACGTTAAGTAATTAATGTAATGGACTAACGGGCGTTAAAGGTATTTGGAAAAGGACTAAATTGCAAAAGTTGGGAAGGTTCCGGAATCCCTTTAGGGACTCCTAAACCGATTGGCCAAGGATCAAAACAAGGAAAGAAAAACCAACTTGTTCACCAAGTTTGCTTGGGTATATAAACAAGGCTAGGGGTTTTATTTTTCCATCTCTTGTGATCATTAGCTAAACCCTAAAATTGTTTTGTGTGTGTTTTTCTTCTCCAAACCGGTTGAACACCTTTGTGGGTGTCGATCCACACTTTTTCCACAAACCAAGTTATTTGTTTGATAAAAACTAGCATTACTTTAATTCGGTTTAGTACGTGTGTACAAGAACATAGTAATAACATACTTTTGTTATTATCTTGGATTGAATTACAAAACGGTAATGGGTAATTCTTATAATCCTATAAACCCTAATTAGGGTTCATCCTAATTGCTAGTTTGTGGATTTGATTCTTGTTCGGCTAGAATCAAGAAAAGGTACGCATATTCTTCTTATGTTAATTAATTATTTGTTAATAAATCCTATACGCTTCCGCTTGATTACTTTGATGTTTTGTGATTATTTATTTGATTGTCATGTTATATAATTCCAACAGTGGCATCACGAGTCATTGGTTTTAATGAGTAATTAATTACATAAACGCGTAATAAAACATATAATTGTATGATGTTTGATATGTTTGATCTAGGGTTTATGTTTTATTTTGTTTTGGTCGATTTTTTTTTGTTAATTGGGGCGTACCCCATTTTTTTTAAAGTCGACATACACATAAATTTTTTAGGGTTTTGAAAATTGTTTGCTAACCTTATTAAAACCTAGAATTAATACATAATTACGTGCTATAATTCATGAATAATTTGTTATGTATCATGGAATTTTATATGCGATCTTGTGACTATTTGTATAATTGTTATGATATCCATGATTATACATGCATGTTAGTCATGGATAAGTTGCTTTGATATTGTTTAATTGTTAAGATATATTTATTTACGATAAATCTTGAATTGGGGAAGACTCCAATTACATATATTAATGAATCAATTATGTGCAATTTGGTATATTATTAATTACGGGTTTACGCAATCGATTCATCGATGTATGTGGCTCACTTTCTAATGTTGGAGTGAAAACCCTAAATTAATATATACATTAATTTAACCTAGATATTGATTATTAATAGGGTTTTATCGAATAAGTTGCATGTGGCTACTTGTTTACACGTATAAATTGTTTATTATGTGCATTGTTTTTAGTAGTTTATTTTTATTTATTACTTGTTTGTTTATTATGTTAGACAATTTTAAGCAAAGGGTAATTTTGAATAGTAAAATAATACGGACTAAACAATGGCGAAATTTGATTTGTTTTGGAAGAGTTAAGTTTTCAATAGTTTAATTGATTGGTGACTTTGGTACAATGACTGAACGGCTCACCCATTAGAATGAACTATAAAGGGGTTATTTAAGAAGTGCTCACAATCACACCGAAAGGATGTCTAAGGTTATGCTTTTGCGCTTACCGTCCTCTCGCCTCAGAAGTTCGAATGGAGCTACTTAGTAAGCCATAAAAGTACAAGCTCATCTTAAGGCTAATTAGTTTTAATTCCATGCGCCACTTCGTGATAATTATCCGAAACACTAAGTGTTTACACTTATGCAAAAGTACGGTATAATGGATGATAATTAACACTAAATTCCTTAATTGGTGAACCCAATACCTCAATCAAAACTTTGATAATTTGATCTTTATGAATTAGTAATAAAAAGTTTTTTATTAAAATTATGCTACAAGATGAATGCATGACATCTTTGTATATATTTGATTTGACCACATAAAATCAAAACTAGTACCCTTTTAAATTAAGAATATGCCATCTAATTAAAAGGAACACTTGAAGTTGCAATTTACGTCATGACAAGATTTGGCTAGATTGTGATGGAGAGGTAAATCTCTATGTAAAGTCGACCTTACATGGACATATTTACGCTTCTTTAAGTTAGACACTTAAGTTGAGTAGGAAGTGAGACCGGACTCAATGGCATAAGATGGGATGAAACATGTTTATATTTGCGAGCGTTGGAAAATATAAATCCCATAATGATCTAGGAGTTGGAAATTGTTTGCCAATTAATGTTCGATGATTACTATTATGTGCTTTCGTTACTAGCGGATCAACGATGTAATGGAACTACGATAATTTGGATCCTAGTTTTCGAGAAAATTCTATGGTTATATGAATATTACCTTAGGTATTTTATTTTCTTGAAAAGTTTAATTATCGAAAATACTAAAATTGAATTTTGCTAATTCTTTAAATGTATTAATGCAACATTAAACCATAAACGCAGAGTTATTCTGTATTGGTAAAATTGATCTACACCGTAAGGGTTTTAGTAGAGTCAACGTTACTAAAAGAATAAACCTAGTCCTCTTTTCACGCGAAAGAGTGAGATTCAACCCTATTCCTTTTCATGAATGAAGAAAGGTATGATAGGACAATTAGAATTGTCTAAATTCTAAATACATAACTCGTAAGCAAATTTTAATAGTTAAGAAAATTGCATATTTCGAGTTATTAAATTAGAAGCTAGACTAATTCATCGATAATTGGTAAAAGATAAACTAGCATATTTTATCTAGTTGTTGTGCTTTGACCATTTAAAAGTACTACTTACAATTGTTGGAATAGTAGAATGATGAGTGTCTAAATACTCATCATTTTTATACAAATAAACTGCAAAATCATCTCGAAAACACTCGAAAACACATCAAAATGATCAAAATATCACAAATCGTTGTTTTATGTGTTTCAAATGCAAAATTATCAAAATCGATGAAAAACATATCAAATTTGCAAAATTGCGCTTTAGTCCCCAAGTTTCATAAATTGTCAAAAATAGTCCCCGAGCCATAATTTCAAAAGTAAAGTCACCAAAGGTCCTTTTAAAATCAAAAGTTGTCAAATTTAGTCCTTTGGTGAAAAATATGAAAAGTTTGAGAAAATTACAAAAATGGTCCTCCAAGTTTCAAAATTGGCAGAATAAGTCCCTGGAAAATGTGAAAATGACAGATTTGGTCCCTGTACTTTTGAAGCTTGTCAATATTAGTCCTTGGAAGAAACTTTGAAGTGTTGGCAGTTATGGTCCTTGTATTTTCAGAATTGACAACAATGGTCCCTATTAATATTAAACCCTTTACACTAATTTTGGACCCCCTACCTATCTTTGGACCCCTGTCATAATGGATTGTGACCCCCCCTTCACTAATATCTGGTCAAATCCACAAGTCAAACTATCCCCCCTTTTTGGCGCGTTTTTCTCATCACCTTCACCTGCTCTCTGAAATCACTAAACATATCCATCCTCCTCCTCAACACATCACCTTCCCCGCCCTCCACATCAACACAAAACAAAAACATTTAATGATCCTTCTCCCTTTACTCTACCCTTAATCGCCAAATATCTCATTTCCGCCAAATTTAATCAAGGGCCAAAATGGTTTTAAGCTCATCCAAGGGTTGAGAATGAAAGTGGGAAAGAATCAGAGCACGTGGAAAAGACTTTTGGAAGTATAAAAAGGAGAAGAGAAGAAGAGAGAAGGAGTTAGTTAGCTTTTAGTTTTTCTTTAAATGTCGTTTGTTTAAAATTAATGTTTTAGTTAAAGTAAATGTTGTAATTTCAGTTCTATGTATTGAATTTAAAGTTAACTAAGTATTTGTAATCCATTCTAAGTGCTAATTCATAGTTTTATTTAAAGTGCAAATCTTCTTGGTACTGTTGAAAAATCCATTTTCAAAATCATGTATCCAAAACTTTATTAGCTTATTATTAAGTTGAGATAAGCTCATTTAAGCCCCTGATAACTTTTTACAAGTTCACATTTCATTTTCAAAGAAACTTGAATGGTGGTCAACAAAAGTCAAAAGGGGTACATTTGGTAATGGTGATAGATATTGGGTTGATGCAGTGGTGTATGGGGTGAAAGAGGTTAGATAAGAGTAGGATTAGGGTTTGGTCTAGCCTGCAATAGCAGTGGACTCATGTGAGTAAGATTTTCAACTTTTCATTTTTAAGCTATTTTTGCATTTCTTGCTTATCTATGTATTTGTACTCATAATCTGTTAAAATCTGTCTTAATAGTAGAATTAGAATAGTTTAAGTTAGTTTGATCATGCTTTATGCCTGTTCAATCTTTGGATTAGTTTTTGTTTGCAAATCAGTTTTTAAAGGGGTGTTTGGTTTTGCTGCACAAACTGTGCTAGAGGATAGAGTAATGGTTAGGACTTGTTGTTTCAAGTTTGGTTAACTCAAATAAACTCATTTGAGTCAAGTTCTTGTACCGCACTTGCTCCAAAGTCAAAATGCACATCCACCGTCCTTGATGCTTTCTTGTTGAAATTTTGAGAGAACAAAGTTCATTTTGTGTTTAAAGTTCATAGGTCTAGCTTGCATTAGTGTTATTTCACCTTATTACTTCCATATCACCATAAATTAGCTTCAAACTTCAAGATAGTCAACTTTTCATTTTTCTTCAAAAGTCAAATTTTGCAAAACGTTTTTCACCAACTAGAGGAATTTTCATGAGCTCGGTTTTGAAGCAAATCATGTCAAATTGTGGGCTCAAATACCTCAGTGGTCTTGTTTCTTATTAGCATTTTTCCGAATTTTATCAAATTTTAGAAGCTCTAATGAGCTTGTCTTTAGGGTCTTAGTTGCCTGCAACCGAGACAATGGACCTTGATTACTCACAGTTTGTGCGAGCTTGTATCAAGCTCAATAAAGCTCACTGTGGTCTCTTCTTTGGTTTACAAACTCTCAACCAGGTATAGTATAAGTTGCAAGTTTTAGTTTTTGGTTGCTAGCTTATTTGAGTGCTTTTACTTGGTCTTAAAGTATGCACCTTTTCACCATGCTTTTGCATACATAAGCTCATCTCATCAAATCCTTTGAGCCTGTGATTTAGAAGTGTAGGATAGTTGTTTTAAGTTTCATTTTGGTTCTTTCACTTATTAGACCTTCTGTTAGTTTGGTGCTTGTTGTGCTCATCTAGCTTATTCAAAGTGCTTATTTCATAAGCTCTTCCACATCGATTCTTGATTTCTCCACACATGCACCTGTTTTCTATTTTCCTTTATTCCTCATATTATTTTAGAGTTTTCCTGAAATTTTGATTTTTCCAAAGTCATTTGCTATTTTTCTTAATTTTAATTAGTTTTAAGCATTTTAAATAGCTTTTAATACTAATAAATTATAAAAGCTTAAAAATATGTTTTCTATTTTCTTAGGTTAAGATAAATATAAAAGTAATAAAAGTATTTTTCCATAATTTTCTTAGTCTAAAAAGTATTTTTAGCATTTTAATTAGTTTTAAATAGTTTTAAATTAGTAATAAATACATAAAAAGTCTAAAAATATATTTTCAGTTTTAAAATAAGTTTTATCATATTTTAGATTTTTCCAAGTTATAATTTCATTTTTCTAGGTTAATTTTGTATTTTCTTCTATTTTAGAGTATTTATTAAATAGTTAAAATAGTTTTTAATTAATAATAATTAATTAAATAGTGTTAAAAATAATTTTCTTTTTCTATAAATTTTCTTATATAATTAGGATTGTAAAAATGTATTTTTCATATTTTTAGGATTTATATTGTGTAAGTTTCACGTTTTTATTTGTACGTTAACGTTATTTTTAATTTAAACGTAAGTTTTAGGTTTTAAACGTAAAACATCATTGTAAAAATAGTGATAGCATTTATTTAATAGATTTTATCTTTTTAATTTTCTTAATTTGTATTTAAGTCGCTTTATTTTATAAACTTTTTCAGTAGTGTAATTATCCTATCCAAATCCTTTCTGATCACTATCATTAGTGATCATTCTATCGTCTGAATCAGTGTTTGCACACCATTGAGTCTCCGTGGGATTTAACGACCCGGGAATCCATTGTATTCTCTGATCTTCATTGCATTTGTGCTTAAGCTGTTTTAAGTCTGTTAAGACTTGACGGTTTTGGCATAGATCATAGAACTATTAAGAAAGAAATTGCATGCCCAATTTTTCAAGTTAATAGCATTGATGGATAGTTCATCATCTACATAGTAGAATACACTCCTTAAGCACATAAGTAATTGTTATGTATGGACTTTTTCAAAGGTGTAGGAAGTAAATAGAACACTATTTTCTTTTCTTGGTTAATGAAACACTTTCAACGTTGTCAAATCCAGCCGGAGTGTTGTGTTCTTATTCTTGAATAAGGAATTAATGTAATGATCTCTTATTCGATGGGAGTTACAAGCTTTGTCATCTTGGTAGTAACCAAGATTATCTCTAGAATGTCTTACGATAATTACTTTCCACTTGTAGACACTTATGTTTTCAAGGATAG